>CAUYRT010051962.1:0-64842 GCA_963574885.1 Lepilemur ruficaudatus | reverse complement strand
TATCCTGGATAGAGCTGGAGCCCATTCTACTAAGTGAAGTATCATAAGAATGGAAAAACAAGCACCACATGTACTCACCACCAAATTGGTACTAAGTGATCAACACTTAAGTGTACATATAGTAGTAACATTCACTGGGTGTTGGGCAGGAGGAAGGGGTGAGGAGGGGTGGGTATATTCATACCTAATGAGTGCAGTGCAAACTGTCTAAGGGATGGACACACTTGAAGCTCTGACCTGGGTGGGGCAAAGGCCATATATGTAACCTAAACATTTGTACCCCTATAATATGCTGAAATTAAAAAAAAAAAAGTTCAAGGGAAAGAAAAACATATAAACAAGTGGTCTTCAATCCTGGCTGCACATCTGAATCACATAGGGAACTTTTTACTAATAAAACATCAACAGCCTTTACCCGCTTCCAGCCCTTGATTAACCTGATTTAATTGTCACCATCTCTAAGGCCCAGAGAAAGAAGTCACTTGCTCAGAGTCGCACAGCAAAGTATTGATGAGTAAGGACTAGAACCCAGGATCTTAAAATATGAGTTCAGATTTCTTTCCACTACTCCCTCCAATAAATCAATCTATCAATGAACTTTTGATGTGTTAGTGCCACACTCAATAAGTGCTCAAATCTACACCTGTAAAAAGCAAAATTCATGCATTAATCTTCCACAGTTATTTATTCCTTAGGAAAAAAGCCATCCCTTCTCAGTAGAACTCACTCAAGCTGTGGAAAGGCCATGCACAAGAAAGGAATGGGCAGTCCACACGGCTTGCTCAGTTTACAGAGCTTTCAGAATTGCCTGAGGAGCACTGGAACTTTCTGTAAAACCTGAAGCCCAGCAAGGCGATGACATGCAACAAATTAATGCCAGAGCCAAGGAGTGATTCTCAACCCAGGGTTCCTCCAGCCCCAGCTGCTGCCCGCTTCCTCCACAGCCCTGTGGTCCTGGGGCTGCTCCGACCCTCACTGTACACCCAGCTCCCCCGTCAGCTGTTTTCCCACTTCCTCCCTCCCTCCTCTCTTTCATTTCTCAAATATTTAATGACCACACAGCACAGGTCCTAGAACTTAATTAGTGCTCAGTAAATATTTATTTTGGATGAATAAATGAAGGACCAACTGCATTCCTCACAGTTCTGGGCTCTGAGGGCTACAGAGATGAATGGGACATGGTCTCAGCCCTCAAGGTGCTCGCTGTCCAGGGTGTGTTTGGAGGCACTGCAGGGAGACGAATATGAATACGCCCCAGGAACCGGGCTCTGCGCAGGACTGTGGGCAGAGGCTTGGTGAGTCTGAGCCCCAGCCCACACCCTGAGGTTTAGTGACAGCACATGTATAAAGTCACCTTGGAAGTTGTCCGGCACATAGTAGGGATGCTATGTTATTGTTCATGCCTTAGACCAAGAGATGGAAAGCAAGAGAACCAAGAAGACAGTGGTCTAAAGCTGGAGCTTCGTGCCACGCGGTTGCTTGTCTCAAGGAGAAATTTAAATCACTCCTTGTGTCAACCTGTGAGGCCCTTTCTTCCTGCTCCACCGATCTGCTCTTAGCTCAGACACATCAGGGCCAGCTGGCCATAGGCACATGCACTGCCCTGCTATTCTAAATGTCAGAGATGCTCAGATATTCCGAAATAGTCGTAGACTGGCCAAGGATGCTCCTGGCTCAGACTCCCCTGCTAAATCTCTCCCACAGCACTGCCTAGTGTGTTTCCTTACTCAAAGTAGATTCTCAGCAATGTTTGTTAGATGAAATTATCTTTACATAAACATACACACGCACTTCACTCTCATTTCCCTTTCTAAAATAAAAACTCCTCTAAAATAAAAATGGCCAATTTAATGCATAATCATGGCTGGTTTTTTCCCCCTGTACTTTTCAGCTGCTGGAGTGGTTACAGAGGGATCTTGCCAGCGGATCGCCCCCACCAGCTGTACACACGATGCTTTATGACTGCACTGTACTCTTTTTGTGCTCAGACACGGTGTCTGACACCTGGGCGCAGGCAGGAAATAGATGTTGAATGAATAGATGGATGATCAGTCTGGGCCGGCTTGGAGCTGCGGCGCATCTCCTGAGCGTTTATTCTAGTTAGGGACAGTAGCTGAGACTCCCAAGGTCCCATCCACAGGAGTTCCAGGCTGGGTTCCAGCTGAAGAGACCACGTTGGAGTCTCCAAAGTGAATGCTTACCCCAGGGGCTGCATGTAACCATCTATTAGGACAAATGAGGTAATAAAAGGATTTCCATTTTTATTTATTCTTACCTGAATAAAAATAAAGAAAGAAATTCCAGGTTTTGTGATGGAGTCAGTTTATGGCGTGGTTTAATCTTGGTAGGGTACAAGCAGGAAACTGCTTCCTTTTTCTCCCACTGCTGCCTTCATATATGCTTTTTGGGATCTCCTTTTCCCTTCTTTGATGAAATCTCAGACCGATACCTGAGGTTTCTGGACCCTCTCGGCTATACGAAATGGTCTCACGTTTGGGTATTAAAAAGTTCCAGTCTAAATCAAAACTGCAAACTCACATCCAACTGAATACTCTTTTTCCCCCATCTCAAGCCCACCCCGGGGCTCCAGGACCTGCCACAGGGACCGGGCAGGGGGCTACTCTTTGCTCTTCCTCCACATGCCCTTCATGTCTTTGCTCCCCACCTGTGCCAGCTCCTCCAGGCTGGGGCAGGGGCAGGGCCACCTGGGCAGGAGGGCAGAGTCTCCCACAATCGTCGGTGCTATTTTAATCTGGCTCCTGGTGCCTTCTGCTGAGGTGAGCATCCCCCAAATGCTGTCTGCTTCATGGGACATGTTTATGTGTTATTTGGAGATGTCCCTCCACTTCCCTCTTCTCCCTTGGAGACCCACACACTGTACTCACTGTCCTGGTCACTAGCAATGAGCTCTCTGAATGACCTCTTATAATACACCCCCTTTTTTTAAAAAAAATGCAATATATGATCTTTGATCAGATCCTGCTTTTCATTTTTTATTGTTATTTTATTTTATTTTTTTGAGACAGAGTCTCACTCTGTTGCCCGGGCTAGAGTGCCGTGGCATCAGCCTAGCTCACAGCAACCTCAAACTCCTGGGCTCAAGCAATCCTTCTGCCTCAGCCTCCCAAGTAGCTGGGACTACAGGCATGCGCCACCGTGCCCGGCTAATTTTTTCAATATATTTTTAGTTGGCCAATTAATTTCTTTCTATTTATAGTAGAGACGAGGTCTCACTCTTGCTTGGGCTGGTTTCGAACTCCTGACCTTGAGCGATCCACCCGCCTCGGCCTCCCAGAGTACTAGGATTACAGGCGTGAGCCACCGCGCCCGGCCAGAACACATCCATTTCTGCTTGTCCAGCATCTGTTGTCTTTTCTTCTCTTCATAACAGACATCTTTCCTTTTGGACCACTCTTTTCCCTCATTCTTAGTCTATGTGATTATTTCTGTGGGGCTGATACCACTGCAGGCTCCAGGAGAATAGAGGTGATTATTTTGTCTAGTTTTATAATTGTTTAACATGGGATGGCAAACCCAGTACCCATTCTACTATTATGGTCAGGTTACTCTCATTTCATTCATTAACAAAAATAACAACTGTAAGAGTTTTGCCAATTTCTCTGAAACACATCTGGGAAAATCATAATAAACATTGTATGTTTACTATTGTCCAGAAAAGGGTTAAAGAAATGGAAAAGGAATCTGAACTTGCAGTTTGAAGTGGCTAAAGTCCATAGAACCTAAATATATTGAAAAAGGTAAGTGAGACGTTTCTGGTTATGACAAAGACTAACCCTGTGATCTTGGGTAAGTCGCTCAGTCATCTAAATTTTAGCTGTCAAATGGAAATTGTGGGAGATGTTCTAAAATACTAACACATATGAAATTAATATTAACTTTATTTTTTTCATTTTTTTTATTTCAGCATATTACAAAGGTACAAATGTTTAGGTTACATATATTGTCTTTGCCCCACCTGAGTCAGAGCTTCAAGCGTGTCCATCCCCTAGAAAATACCAATTTTAATTCTAATGCTAATGGTAACACTAATATCTTTCATTTACTGAATGTTTACAATGTTCTGGGCACATGTTTACCTTTACATACATGATCTCTGTTAATTCCCATAAAAATCCTATGAGGAATTTTTGTACCTCTTTTTATAGGTGAAGGAAATGAAGCACAGCTTGGCCTAGGCAACACAATTTGTAGTCGGTAGAACTGGTGTTTGAACCCAGGTCTGTTGGATTACAAAACCCATACTCTCTGTCACCATACACTGTTTCTTCTGTGACTATCACATGGCCTTATGGGGGTCACAGCAAGCCACAGAGAAGAGTGTGCCTTTACTTGCATGAACCCATCCACAATTTCCCCTTCCCTTGCTGTCAACCCCTTTCTTTCCAGCGGTGCAGGGTTTAGGACAAAAAGAAACCCCCACACTAAAGTTGTCCACATGAGTCTTGCTAATGAATTAAACCTTCAGATGATGGTTTGGGGGTCCATTATTACTTTCTCTAGTAACATCTAATTTATCCACTTCTCACAGGTCCTGTAGGTTAACTTACCAGGGGTGGGAAACAGTGAGTAAAAAATCTATTGGTTTTTTGTTTTCCCCCTGACTCGGAAACTACAGACTTGGATGTTTCTATGAAGCCACATTAATAATGCATTTATTATTTCAAGCTCTTAACCTGTTAAGTTCTTCAAACAGAATTAAAAGAATCCGGAACTACTAAATAATGGCATTATGCAGCTGAACGGAGAGAGCGGACACCTCTAAAAATGACACTAATCTAGTAATTCTCCTCCTCAAAGCCTTACCGCTCTGAGTGGAATGGGCATTGTCACAACACTTGGGCTCATAGCTTCTCTGGAACTTCTCCCCGGTTAGGCACAGATGCTTTGTCCCCTGGCCATCTCGAGACTACCAGCCTGTTTCTCCCCCAGAGCAGAAGGCCATGCAGATGAAGCGTAGGCAGGGTTCATAGCACAGCGTCTCTTTATAAACACACTGGGTTTTTTTTGTTTGTTTGTCTGTCTGTTTTTCTCTTCCCCAGTAAGTTGTTTGGGGTATGAGGACATACCATAGTGCGTATGTTTCAACATATATCATTTTGTCAATGACCTCTCGGCCCAGCCTAGCCTGGCCTACTTTTAGGGACTAACGACTTTCACCTAAGGAGACTGTCCAACCACTTCTTGGACTCTCAATGCTCCAGGCTAAGAATGGCTGATAAGACTGATTGCCACCTTCACAGGGAGTCTGGAACTCTTGCTATCCTGTAGTTCGTTTCTGGGGCACACCCAGGACTCATTGGCATCCACTCTTTCACAAACAACTGTTTTTTTGTTGTTTGTTTGCTTGTTTTTGTGGGTCTTGGAGACACCTTCCTATCCACCTTATCTCTCCCTTCACAGAGGTCTGCTTGGTTGACATTCCAACTCCTAAGCATTGACTAAGCCCTTACCAGAGGAGGACTAGAGACCATTTCTCCTGTCCATCTTACATTCTGGCTAATGATAGGCACTCTATTTCATCCATTCAAAAATTGAATAAGTGATTAAATGGATGGTTATTTGGATGCCACCCTACCCGGATGGTCTACCCAATGATGGCTGGTGTGCTAGTTTAAATTATGAATATAAGCCTGACTCTTTCTGGATACTCCACTCAGTGGACAGAGCCCTCCCCCACTGCCAATATTCCCTTTTATTCTGCTGAGCACCTTCTGAGGAATCATCTTAGCATTGACCCAGTTATGCCCATCTGGCCTCTCCCCTACCCTGGCTGCCCGCCTGCGTGGTGGCTGAGTCCACAGCTATTGTGAAAAATTCTGATGTATCCTTTTGTGATGCTCATATGTTTAGGTGGACATTGCAGGTATATTTCATTGAAGAGTAAAAGTCTAATTAATAACAGAAATGAATTTTTCATCCACAAAATATCTAAAGAATGTCTACAAAATATGCCCTTTCCTATTTCCCATAAATTATTCTCTCAACCCATATAGACCCACCCACCTCAGACAAATATCCCGAACTCCTCTTTTCCTGTATTTTTCCTCCCTCTTCTCTTCTGCCATTATTACTCAGGGTCTTTATTCTACACCTCTGCCTGTATCCTGGGACTGTGACTCATCCTTACAGTGTAAGTCCTTCAGAAACCTCAGACGACAGTAGCTACAAGACAAACTCACCGTTCTCTTTCTAATGGTGATGACCCCTTACAGTTAATTCTCGTTGTTTATCCTAACAAAGTCTCAGCCACTTTATTCTTCCTCACCAAAGATGATCTGTACACAAAGCTTGCGGGAATAGGGGTGAAGGCGTGAGCGAAGGGTAGAGAGCATCCTATTTTGCCTCCTCGGATTCTCCAACAGGGACTTTGTGAACTTTGCTTTGAAAAGTAGTCAAGATACATGATAGTTTCTGTACATGTTTTCTCACCTTAATTCTGGACACGAAGGTAGATGGTTGGACTCTTGGGAAGGACACAGAAAGATTCTTATTTTATGAAATGGGTACCCAAGGACAACTCAAGTTAGATAATTCATCTAAGGTCTCATAATAATTGTGTAATTTCAGAACAGTAGGATTTCTTTCTTTCTTTTTTGTGATTTCTTTTTTCCCTCTTCACAGGCAGTATCTGATTTCGGGCAAGAGTGGAGTACAGCGTCATCTGCCTAAGTACTTTCTCCTTTGGAGACTCAAGTGCACACACACACACACACACTTATAAGCAAATACACACACACACACACACACACACGGAAGTTTTCCCCTATTTCAGACTCTGCAGGAGTATTTTATGACCACGGAGTTTAGGTTTGCCCCCTACCTTGCTGATCCTGATTCTTAAAGGCATGAAAAGTCCTAAAATTCATGTTGTTCAGTGCCCAAAGATCTCATTATCTGAAAACGAACGTTCTTTTAGTTAAGGTACAACTTGTCCTGGTGCCATTTCATTCTATTTAACTGAAGAATAGTGAAGGTAATAATTCTCTGACAGTTCCTATCATGTTCGTGTTGTGATTCATTCATTTTTCCAGTTGTATCTTGCAAAAACTCTCTGAATATCTTCATTCGACACACAAGGACACAACAGCTTGGGACATTTTATTAACTAGTTGAAAGTTGTGTGGCCAATAAATAGCCAATGAGGAATTTAGAATCTGGGATTTCTGACCCCAAAGCTGGAGTGTTTTACTGAACTTCCTTAGGAAATGGTGTTTTAGTTTTCAAATATGGCTATTTTCATGGTTTACCTTAATTTTATTTCTTCATGTGGTTCCATAAAGAATATGTAGGAAAAATAGGGGAAAGAAAGGGAAACAAACACCCACATACGAGAGAGAGAGAGAGAGAGAGAGAGAGAGAGAGAGAGAGAGAGAGAGAGAGAGAGAGAGAGAGAGAGACTTCCTATATTCTCAACTTCCAAAGTAAAGTACCTTATTATTTTTAGGATAAATTCAAGCTGCTTGATCAGAGCTAAGTGAGACCACATGCATTAGAAACCCAAGAGCAGTGATTACAGGTGATTGGAGAGCATTTTCATTGGCTGCTGTGTTTAGATTGCTCTTCTGTCTTAATCATAAAAGATCTGACCACTGAGTGGTGAAATTCTACTCCTAATATGAGCCGAGTGCCTCTCCTATCACCATATCTTGTGAAGTGAATTAGCCATCTAATAGCTAACAGGCCGACGTGGAGAGAAGTCAAATGTAGCATAGATTTCCCAGGAGGCTTCAAAGTGGATCAAGTAACACTAAAATAAAATTGTCAAACTAGAAAATGATCCTCACCAGAAAATGTTTTTCTCCCCCATAAAGCAATGGTTTAGACCAGTTCTCGAGTGACCACAGACCGCGGAAGACCTAGCATGGTGTGATTTCACAACGTGTTCCCTGCCGTTCTCTCAAGTTGTCCATAATAAGAGCCTGGTCACTTAAGACTGAAAACTTGAGAATTCTCCCAATCCATATCCATTACCTTTTCCCCTTGAGAAAGACAGAAATAACAGTAATAAAACTGGTCCCTAGCTCCTTATGGTTCTACTGCCTAAAGAATGTTTAAGCAACTTGTCCCAGAACTTGCAAGGTTCTTTATGCTCAGCTACTTGACTTTCTATCTGGTTCAAGGATTCCTAATTATAAAGGTATGGGAAAAATAGCTATTATAATAATTATTAAGAATACATACTCCCCATTCCTTATGAGGGAACTTTTGCAAAACATATGTTATCACAAAGAATACAGCATTCGGAGTCATATGAGACTAAATTTGAATCCTAGTGATGTGTCTTTGGACAAGCTACTGCTTTTGGAGAATCGGTGCGCTCATGTATATAATGCAGTCAAAAGTTATTACTTTTAGCATTAAAAATATTGATAAGACTTTAAATCCAAACTTTATTAAGTTTTCACTCTGTGCCAGGCACAATAATAACTACTTAACACATACTATCTTACCTAATCTTCATGAAAACCTCTTTTTAGTGTCTTTACCTTGTTTTTTTTTCCAGATGAGAAGCTAAGAATTCAAGATGTTAAGTCCATTACATAAGGTTACTGTGTGATCACGTGGGAGAGCCAGGAGTCAAACTTTCATGTTCTTGCTTTTGTTCTGGAACTCTCATTTTAAACTCTGATGTGATTCATTCAATATCATTATTTTACAAATGGGGGAGGGGAATGGAAGTTAGAAGAGATGTAAAAGATTAGTAAACTGGTAAGTGACAGAGGTGTGAATTCTGGCAAGGTTGAGCCTAACTGTGGGGTCTGACTCTTGGGGATCCCTAAAACTACCTTCTTTCTCTCACTTTCAAAATAATGACACCCCATTGTGACAGACAGGAATCTGGTGTCATTAACTGGGATGCTGAGCTTTTCAATTTGGACAAGAAAGAGCTGCAGCTCTGAGTTTCCTAAGATGGTTGGACCATCTGCTCTAAATGCGTGTTGATATCACAAGGAATAAAACCTGAAACACAACAGAAATTATTCCCTTTGCAAAACAAATGCTAGAGGGAGAAATCACAGAGCAATTCCGCCAAATTTCTCAGCAATTCTCACAAGATTGTGCATGTTAATTGCTTGTAGCTGCAGGTTAGTACTGCTAGCTCCTGTCTGTCAGCTAAGTGCCAAATGGCAGGCCCTTCAATCACAGAATTACAGACATCGGGGACTGGGATGCTTCCGATGCCAGATCATTCTGCCCATTCTCCACCCACACAGGCTGTTTTTCAAGACCAGTCTTCAAATCTTTTTGCCTAGTTGAGTTTGAAGTGGCTGAGTGATGAGATTTGCCCAGAGAAGTCATTACTGCGTTGCAGATTTAACTGTGGGGCATTGTTTTATTTGGTTTAAACTATTGTGTTATTTGCTCAGTTACATTCGCTAACTCTAGGTTCCCTCTAGAATACTTGATCTCTAATCACACATATTAAGCCCTTGGGTTGGTGCTCCAAGTCCACCATTGATATGAGGGGTGAGCATAGAAAGCTTATTTCTCCTCTTTGATCCTCAGTTTCCCTGTGTGCAAAATGGAAGAATTGGAAGGAATGATATCTAAGATCTTTGTTTGTTTCTTTTCTTTTCATTTTCCCTTCATTCTTTCTTTTATATCTTTTTTGTCTGTTAATTTGTGCTGTGTTTCTGCTTTTCCCTTTTTCTTGTCTTCCCCAGTAACTATCTTGAAATGGTCAATTTCCCCATCCTGTGACCCCTTGAGGTACTGAAGTCAGCTCTTACCAGCTTGGAAAATCCAACTGTGCTCATTTCTTCACAACTCTGTGATCACTGATGTCTCCTTGGTACCGTGAAATCATCCATGGTGTGAGTATTTCCGCTGTGGAATTCTGCAAAGGCGACCGATCATAGCCTCCCAATTCCCGAAGCTGGCTGTCAACCATTTACAGCACAGTAGTGTGCTGCGACCACTTTTTGAATAGAGTAGTGGTATATTTAACTTTCTCTAAGTTAAATCTAAGTACTTCTTCTATGTGCAAGAAATATCTTTTTCTAAGCAATTCTCACCACAGCTTTAAAAGGTAAGTTTTATCCCCATTTTAAATACAAGGAAACTGAGTCTCAAAAGGTGAAACAACGTGGCCAGACTCACAGAACTGGTAAGTGGCAAGGCACACTGCTCAATGACAATCTGAAAGGTCAACACCGTTTATGTTTCTGTCCCATTCAGCGAATATCAGAGGTGTAGATTGAAGCCGAATGTCATTGTGTTCACACAAAATTCACCCAGAACCATTCAGATGGAGAGAGATACAGGAATAGATGCAGATTCAGAAAGTACTTCAGGTGAGCTCCATTTGGGATTTTTGAGAAAGTCACTTTGCAGATGAACGTGAAGATTAGAAAAGGAAACTAACTTGTGTGCTTCATTATTGAAAGGTTCAAGCCCATATTTCTAAAGTGGTCAGTTGGTTTTAACACCTTAAAGTAAGCTAAAATTTTCTTAATTGTAACTTTCTGCTTTTAAAAATAATGTCAAGGTAATTTAGGGCAGAACTATTACTCAAACTCCTCTGTAGACCTTTCTGTAACTTCTCTACCTGCTCTGTGCTCAGGGTCACTGTGACCCACGCATGGAAGAGCTTGAATTCAAACCCCAACATGTTGACTCTAGATCACATGGTTTTTCACCTCCCACCCCAACCTGCTTTGCAGTGATGGGAGAGAAATGAGTATCATTTTCGATGTAACTTCAGCAATGTCTGAGTCTAAGACACTCTCCTTTGTTGCAACATCCTCCATACTGGTATATTTCAGCACATCCCAGAATAGGACATTAATTTGCTTTCCTCTTTTAACATTTTGATGCCATCCCCTCTGCTAATAGGAAACAGAGTTGCCGGCCGCAATGGGAGACCTCGAGGCACACCATAGATGGACTCTTCAAAGGCATGGAGGAAGGGAGCCTCCAGAACCCAGCTGCCTCGCAGATGGGGCTCGTTATCCACACACCACCCTCCTACATTGAAGGAGGCCAAGAGGGAACCAAAGAAAATTACAGGCTTGCACTGGAAAGGCCAGATGTCGAGACAACAGGGACATCCTGTCTCCACTGGCCTGCTAGTGGCTTTGGGTGTTCTTTGCTGCGGTGGACAATGTGGGCTTTTTTTCTGCCTAAGATGAAAGTCGTGTTGAGAAGCTCTGCTAAGTTAAAAAGTCACAGGAAGTTGCAAAAGCAAATGACATATAGCATCATTTCCCTCAGCCTCACCTGCGCAGGTGCAGAAGGATACAAAGACACTGAAGGGATCTGGTGCTGGTTGAAGCTCCACTATACGTACAACAACACTTTGACATATGTTATTTTACACATTCTTAGGGACAACATTTTGACCTAGGGGCTATTACAACGTTTTATAAAGAGCAGCAGCAACAACAACAGCAATAACACCCTATATAGCACAAAGGGGGGAAGTGACTTGGCCAAGGTCACATGGTTACAAGTGGCAAAGGCATACCTGGGCCTGTGTAATTGTGACTCTGAACCTTTTCCTCCCTTTACATCAGCAATTCTCAGTATGGTCCTTGGACCAGCTGTATCAGCATCACCTGAGAATTTGTTACAAGTGCAAATCCCCAGGGCTTGCCGCAGACTTACTACATACCCAGAGATCTGTGCTTTAAGAAGCCCTGAAGCTAATCTGGATGCACACTGAAGTTTAGGATCCACGACCTTACGCTGTGCTACTGCCTTTGAGTGAGCCCCTGATGCTAGTCTCTAGAGGTTTCCTAGTCTTTTCCAGGTCTAGTTTTCAGGAACAGAGAAGCAGCCCTTCAAGAGTCTTCTGGGCAAGGCATTGTGAGATTTGGCTGTCTTCAGTGAAAACAAATCCCAGTGAAATAATTTTGTGCATGGCTCAGCCTGGCTCCCTCTGGTTCAGTGGCTGCAGGTGGTCAGATGCAAAGAGGCAAAGGTGTGGAACATCGCAAGGTGCTTTGAGGTAACCAAAATCCTGTGTTGATTTCCTGAGTTGCTGACCCAATGAGTACAATTTACATGCTGGCTTCTTAGCAGGCAACGTGGCGAATCCTCCTAGGGCTTGGGTCTTAAAGAAATAAAACATCTGATAATCTTTCACCATCCAAATGCATGCTCTCCCTCCTGGACCACAGTCTATGAACGCACACTAATCGATCAGTGGCCTGGGTCATTCCTGTCACCATCATGGGCCCCGCTTCGGCCAACAAGTCCTGTTCAGATTGGTAATTTATTTTCTTACAGTAGTTTTAGGCCTCCATTAAAATACCAACTCTAGAACGTGCCAGCTGGCACTTTTTATTACCCAACATGGCAAATTTGATCTTAGAAATGTTAAAATTTCTTCCAGAGTGTTGTAAAAAACTTATTGAAGGACAAACTTGGAAATTTGAGATAAAAATATCTCAAGCAGTCCTGGGATACTAGCTGGCATAAAACCAATGGCCAAATACCAAATCCTGAGAGGAAATGGAAGTCACAGAGTCCTTGTACAGACTTAGAAGTATGGAGATGATTTAAGGGAAATGTGCCAGGGGGTCCATGGGACCCAGTGGGTGTAACCCCAAGAGATCCAGATATGGTTGCACCACAGGCTTCCTGGAGTGATTGTTAAAACAAAGGCTGCTGACTGTTTCCACAAGTTATTATTTATCTACAGATATGACCTGCTGGAATCACAGGATGAAGGGTTTGGGTAGGGGGAAATACATTCCGCCATGTGCTCTGGGGTTAGTGCAAAACAGGTAGAAAAATAAATAAAAGCGATAACCGCAGCCACCCCACAGCTCACGGGTTGATTATTGTTTTTATTCTGAGTTCCACGTTTTCAAAACAAGTTGATAAGGGGAATGAAATCCAGAGAAAGACGTGATACATCTCAGAAGAGGCCATGGTGGGACTTAGAAATGTTCTGACTGGGGAATAAATAGCTCAAGAAAGATGAGGTGCAAACTGTTCTCTTTTCAGATGCTACAATCTGAAGGTATCTCTTTTGTTAAAAATCATAAAGGAAACTTTGACTGAGTTTGAGAACATCTGAAAATAGATAACACTTAATTGTTCATGGTTTCATCATTCCAACATATGGCCCATTTTTGTATTTTGCGTATTCCCTTCTTAGTACTTCCAGTACTTCCTTCTCTGAGGCTCCAAAACTTGACCTGAGGACCAGAGATGAAAACTGCAAGGAGGCCACACAGGACACATTACAAATAAGAAGGTCCACATGTTGAGCACATTGCAAATAAAAGGATCTGCATGGTCACACCCACATGACAGTGGAGCCAAACGCCATGCTGGGCATGACCTCTTTTCCTTTGGGGTTATTCAAGCATGTCCTGAAAGCGGACCTATCAGCAAGGCTGCCAGGGAGCTCTGTAGATGGATTCAGTGTTTGCTTACAGTAGCTTTCACACTCAAGTTTTGCTCGTAAGTGTGCATGGGTTGTGATTCCAACATAGCCATCATCCTTCCTTTCCTGAAAACAGAACTTGAATCATCAATTCAGAAAATAAATGGCCAGGATGCAATTAACACTTGTTTCCATGCTTGCTGTGCGTCAGGTCTATCTTTTTGGCCCCTTTATGTTAGCTCTCTCCTCAGGACAAACTTTACACAGTATATATCCATTATCTTTGCATTACTGATAGAATGTCTTAGGGCACACTCGCTCCTAAAATGTAGAAATATAACCCAACTGGCCCAAAATGCAAGATTCAAAAGCTGAAGAAAAGCTGAGCTACAGAAGTCCTTGTCATGGACAAGAGCTGGTGTGGCTTCAGAGACCGCAGTGTCAAGAGTTGCTGGGTCTTCACACGTCTTTTCCCTATTAATAGGACTCACCTACCAACTCTCAAGGTAACTCCTTATTGTAAACGTTTTTTAGAGAGAATCTGATTGGTTTAGTTCAGCCAGTGGACTGGTTTGCCTTGGGTCAGGCCCAGTGAACTATGATGAGGGTGTGAGTGTGCGAAGTTGTGACAGTTGCCTAGGTTCCCACAGCCATAGAACTCACAGCCTACAGTCAGAGCAAGGTCTGTCTGGATGCAGAGTCACTGATCTTGCTGACACACCTAGTAACAAAAGGATAATGCTGACTCTCAGGGAAGCTGACCTCTTGTCCAAGGTCATAAAGTCAATGGGAGATGGACAAGAGTGTGGTTTGCCATTGATAACTTTCTTTCCAACATTGGGACAAGCTGGAGAAGGGTCCATCCAGGCATTCATTTCCATTGTTGCAGTAACAGAGTCAGTAGAATCTGGATGGCAAGGATAAGGTTTCATAGCAGGACTCATGTGGATTTAAGTCCAGATTCTGCCTTTTCCCAAGTGTGTGATTGTGGGCAAATTTATTCATGAATGAACAAAAGTACTGGTTTTGGGATCCAAATCCCTGGGTTCTAGGAACCTCAATTAATCTGTAAATGAGTGTATTGAACTCTGTTGTCTCTCTGAGCCCCTCCAAATCTCACATTAGGACAATGGCCTCAAGCAGGAGTTGGCAAACTTCATTCCACGGGTCAACTCCACCTATTTTTATAAATAAAGATACAGTGGAACACAGCCACAATTCATTTACATATTATCCCTGGCTACTTTTGCACTACAATGGCAGAGTTGAGTAGCTGCAAGGAAGACTGTGTGACCTGCAAACTACAAAATATTTCCTATCTAACTCTTTACAGAAAAAGCTGGCTCACTCCAGGACCCGAGGAAAGTCATTTATTTCTGCCTCCAGCGTCTAGGCTCTTTTGCCCAGTTCTCACCTTCCCTTGATAATCTTCTTCTTCAAGTCCTTTTATGAGAACTTAGAGACCAATCTCTGCACACATTCTCCCTGGGATCAAATCCTGGCTCTGCCATTCACTAGCAGTATGAGTTTGGTCAAGTTCCATAAACTACCTGAGCTTCAGTTTTCTTCTCTGGGAAATGAGATTGGATAGACCTACCCCATAGTGTTCTCCTGGGACATCAGTGGGATTTTCCATGGAAACTGCTTAGAAAGAGCCCATGGATATTAGTGACTGTGGCGATAGCTATTATTTTCTTCATTCATTCCTCTGGGCAACTGTCCATCCTTGTGTTTTTATCATCCAGGAGTTTGGCACTTACTAGCTGGTAGCTCATGGTCAATAAATGATCTGGTCTGTGGTCAACAAATTATAGGACAGTGAGGAGGTTGGCAAAACTATACTTGTGGACCACCTGCTGTTTCCACGGTGGCAGCCAGCCATGAGTTACACCCTACTGGGGGCAGGAATGGGTACAGGGACCTGCTGGCTAGAGGTGCCAGGGAAGACCCACGGGATCCCACTACCCATTCTTTCTGCAGGACAATGAGTCCCAGACAGTGCACAGAGGCCCAGATTCCTGAGACAGCTCAGCCCTGGCAGGGAGTTGGTTTCCCCCTGCTGTCCTTATGTTAATCAGAAGCAGGCTCTGTCTGCTGCACAGGCTGCTCAGGAGAGAATACAAATGCCTGGGCCTGGGGGCAGGGGCTGGGCACCACCAAAAACACACACCCTCCTTCCCCTTCCTTCTCCCCAGCACAGGAACCTTCAGGCTAAAGGCCCATAAGGCTATACTGCGTCCCTTCCCCAGCCGTGGGGGTCTACATTTCATTACATCTCTCAGGAGGGGTCTTCATTGTTTTTCAGTGAACATCTGGCCTCAGAGACCTCCTAATTAAAACCTCAAACTAATTATTTTCACCTACTCTTTCCACTCATTGTTTATGATTTCTGTGCATCCCCACCCCGTCCCCAACACACAGGAATTCCTTCAGGAAGGGCTACTCACTTTGAGTTTTCTTTTTCCCCTTAATGAATCTTACATCCCAGCCATGTTGCTCAGTGGAGTTGGAGGTCTGGGACCCTGATTACTACCAGGGTTTCCAATTGCCTGTTCTCCCCCTGGCCTTTCTGAAAGGATCTATTGAGGGAGAGGTCATGATTAAAGCCTCTGGAACAAGCAAAGCGTAATTGAAGCAGTGCCCGGCGCCTCTCGGCTTAACTTCTCTCCCCATAAACCACAGCCAAGCCCAGCAGGCCGCAGGCCCCCTCCCTGCCTCCGTACGAGGGAAACGTGAAGTGCAAAGTGAGGACAGGGCCATCGACGTCTACGCAAGCCAAAAAACGCAAGGCGCTAAGAGGAAACATCTCTGACACAGGACGAGCATGTTTGGGAACAGAAAGCAGAAAGAATTATGTCAGACTTGTCACAAAAAGAGTAGAAAATGTATTTATATTGCATAGACTTCAGGTTCATATATGCAACTTGGACATTAAAGGTTTATTATGGGGTGGGGGGGTCTCTCAAAAGGCGGGTATGCCATGGTCGAAGGAGAGGATGCTTCTGAAATCCGTGTCTGAATTTTCAAGATGTTCAATAGGTCCTGGATGTATAATCTTGGAGCAGTCACTTCTTCTTGAGCTCTGTTTCCTTCCAGAGCTCTCCCTTGCAAGGTACAAGTGAGGAGTCATGAAGCGGACCTGTGCAGAGTGTGTGCAGAAAGGTGCTTACTCACTGCGGATGTCTACCTGTTCTATCAAGTGCAAGGTGAAGAGCCGTGGAGAGCTGGGAGCCCTGCTGTGTGACTTGAGTCACGGTCAACATCATCATCACAGCTACTAACGCTATACATTTGCACTGTGTGTCAGTGCACGCATGCACGCAAGTACACACATGTGCACACACACAAGCACATTGGCATCCCAACAGTTATAAAGCATATGAGTTAAGTACTGTTATTTTCCTCACTCGAAACAATTGCTAAGATGTGCTTCTTATTAAAAGAGGAATCAAGCCTCGCTTGTAAGCTACCTCAAGAACTCTTAACATAGCGTTACTCTTGGACTCAGTAAGTGTTCTATGCTGTGTATAAAAAGATACTTATTGCAGTATTGTTTTTAGTTCTAAGACAACTAAAACAGTAAGGGCAATAACCCAAACATGTACCCCGAGTTTATTGACATGAATTATGAATAAACTATGGTATACATATCTATATTATGTATCAATACTATGCAGACTATTAAATCATTTATAGCTATGGTTACCAAGAGTTTCTGATGCTTAATAGGTCCATAATAGTATTAGGTTGGTGCAAAAGTAATTGGGGTTTTAACATTGTTGAAATTTGCTATTTGCTATTGGAACATATTCTTAAATAAATGTGGTTATATTATACATCATTTTAATGTGCATTTCTTACTTTTTTGCTAATGATTTATTACTTGCTGTTTATTTTATATTTATTTTAGACTATGGGAATGATATTAGACAAAAAGCAAATTCGAGTGATTTTCTTATTCGAGTTCAAAATGGGTCGTAAAGCAGCAGAGACAGCTCGCAACATCAACAACGCATTTGGCCCAGGAACTGCCAACAAATATACAGAGCAGTGGTGGTTCAGAAAGTTTTGCAAAGGAGACGAGAGCCTTGAAGATGAGAAGCACAGTGGCCGGCCATCGGAAAGTGACAAGCAAGGACCAGTTGAGAGCAACTGAAGCTGATCCTCTTACAACTACACGAGAAGTTGCTGAAGAACTCAAGGTTGCCCATTCTATGGTCCTTTGGCATTTGAAGCAAATTGGAAAGGTAAAAAAGCTTGATAAGGGAGTGCTCATGAACTGACTGAAAATCAAAAAAATCATTTTGAAGTGTTGTCTCCCCTTGTATGCAACAACAATGAACCATTTCTCAATTGCATTATGATGTCCAAGGAAAAGTGGATTTTCTGCAATAGCTGGCAATGACCAACTCAGTGGTTGGACTGAGAAGAAGCTCCAAAGTACATCCCAAAGACAAACTTGCACCAAAAAGAGTCATGGTCACTGTTTGGTGGCCTGCTGCCAGTCTGATCCACTACAGCTTTCTGAATCCCAGGGAAACCATTACATCTGAGAAGAATGCTCAGCAAATCGACGAGATGCACTGAAAATGGCAATGTCTGCAGCTGGCATTGGTCAACAGAAAGGGCCAAATTCTTCTCTAGGACAATGCATGACCACATGTCACACAATCAGCTCTTCAGAAGTCCAATGAATTGGGCTAGAGAGTTTTGCCTCATCCGCTATATTCCCCTGACCTCTCGCCAACCGACTACCACCTCTTCAAGCATCTCGACAACTTTTTGCAGGAAAAACGCTTCCTCAACCAGCAGGATAGAGAAAATGCTTTCCAAGAGTTCATAGAATCCCAAAGCACAGATCTTTACACTGCTGGAATAAACAAACTTGTATCTTATTGGCAAAAATGTGTTGATTATAATGGTTCCTATTTTGATTAATAAAAATGTGTTTGAGCCTAGTTATAATGATTTAAAATTCACTGTCCAAAACCACGATTGCTTTTGCACCAACCTAATGCACTAAAAAAAAAAAAAAGAAAGAAAACGCCAAGTTATACTCATTTACAAACAAACAGATATCAATTGCAAAAAATAAAATTATGTCAAAAGGAAAAAAAAAGACTAGAAAGAAATACATTACTTTGTTAACTGTTAAATCTCTAGATTACTGTCTCATGTCTTTCCTGATAAGCTTCAGTATTTCCATGCCGTGTAGAGTATGGCCTTAGCCTTGGGGTTGAACCTGGTCCTGATAGTCACAAGGCTTGGAATTTGGGGTCAGATGCTTCCTTTGCCAATTCTGATTCTCTTCCCGTGTAAAACAAGTATAGTGACAATGCCGTCAACACAGGAACGTTACAAGGATTAAAACAAAGTGCATGTGCCATGTTTAGCACAGTCCATAATATTGTAGTTTATGTGTCTTGCTATTAAAAGGAAAGGTCAGAAGGCGGGCAGCACAGGCCCCCCAGAGACCAGGAGAGTTGGGCTTGATTGTCAGAGGGTGCAGTTGGGCACAGACACATCTGGTGCTGTCTGAGGGGCCTGGAAGCTGGGGGCCCGCTGCACCTATCTCTTTCTACAAACAAACAAAACAGTTCTGGAGTGAAATGCCACACTGACCATCTGTGTTTGCTCAACACCCACATGTGCCCTTTTTACCCTACAGGTTCCATTTTCAGCTTTTCCTTCTCTTTGATACAGACACAAAGTTGGCTGGGGTAGCCATTGCTTTACAGCGGTGAGATCTGGACTTGGGGCCTCTGTCTGTATTGGAGAAAAACGCTCAGGCAAGTTGAGGAGGAGGCCAAGAGTGAGGTCAGCACACCCTTCTCTCTTGCTCTCGCTCTCACTCACAAACACACACTCTCAAAGATCCTTTCCTGGAGTCTAGATATCCCAAGAATTCCTGTTACCTGTTCCCGTTTCCCCCAGCACCACATGCTCTTCTAGTGCAAGATGCATATTATTTTAAAATGAAGTCACAGCAGCTTCATGACTCCTCACCAGTACCTTGCAAGGGAGAGCTCCAGAAGAAAAAGGAGCTCAAAATGAAGTGAAGTGACTGCTCCAAGATTATACATCCAGGACATGTTGAGCATCTCAAGAATTCAGATGCTCTCTCAACTTGGTGAAAATGCAACGTTACACCCTGCGAAGGGCAGGGATTGTATCTGACCTATTTGATAATTTCATCTCCAACTCCATGTCTGGCGTGATAGACAGTTTACTACCCAAATGAACAAAATGAGTGAATATCCCAGCAGGGAAGCCCTAACCAGTCTTGAGAGTTGCTGCTGTAGGGAGGTGGTGAAGTCCATGCCCTCAGATGGGACAAGACTGGCTGAGGGACTCTAATGGCCCATGCCCCATTTATTCTTTCCAGCTTGCTAAGAAGTGTGCAAACTCAGCGCCTTGCTCTTTGTGTATGTGTGTGTGTGTGCGCGTGCGCATGTACGCTGAGAGAGATCTTTGAGCTTAATGATCTTGACCGTGGTGGTTGCTATTACAATGCTCTCACTAAGGCTATTTTCCTCCGCAGCCTGTGATGTGCATTTCTTGAGCTCCGTGTTCTGCACAATGCCTGGCATGCAGTATGTACTCAATTAATATTTGCTGCTTCTGAAAACATTAGAGTGTGCAAAGAAGTTATAGAAATGATGAGCTAGGAGTTTCAAAAACAAGTTTACTTTTTAAAAATGTTCTCTTGTTTTGTGTGGGTCAAACCTAGAGAGAGTTAACAAAGGTCCCATCTGCCCAGGGAGTTTACTCAAGGAGGACCAGATGGCCACCTGCAGTCTTAAGAGAACACCAGTCACCTCACAGGTCTCCGGGGGGATGTCATGGTCTGTGACAGTGGGAATGAGCCTCCATCATTCCACGAGCAGAGGAGGCTTCCAACACCAATCAGCAACTCCAACTGTGATATCGCAGCCATCAGACACAGCTCTGGACTCCAGTCACCGCTATATGACAGAAATGCACATACCTTTTCTACGCCCCTTTGGTTTAGGGGCTCCAGTTTCACGCTAGAAATTGGTATTTTTGTGAAGCCAACTCTTTGGTCCTTCGGGGACTCCTTAGCTTTGCAGTGATGCCCTGGGATTCCCGCGGCCATGGCCATGCCTGTAATCAGTTACAAAATCAAAGAAAAAGCAAGCGCAGGGCTGTCAATTCAGATGGAGGAGCAGCGGGGAAGGGGAAGTAATTTGGCTGTGTCCGCAGAATGACATTGAACCCTCCAAGAGGGCAGCGGCTCCTCCCCGCCACTCTCTCTCTGCTGTGCTCCCTTTGGGTTTCCTATAGAAGCAACCACTGTCATTCACAACTCCCCCGGAATTTCTGTCCCAACATCATCCATCCAGCTCCCCGGCAGGGGTGCGTTTGGCTCTCCCACGCCTCCACTGTCTCCCGGAGTTAACCTTGAAGGCCGCGTTGATGACGGATTTGCACAATTTCACTTCTGACTTTGGAATACATTGTGACTGCGTGACACTGCGGGAGGGGTAGAGGGACACAGTGAGCAGCCTAGTTCCCTCTCTGTTCATTTAAGGAGCCCTAGCCTGCCTCCATGGGGGCGTCTCCATGCTTGGCGATCCCTGGAGGGACAGATAAGAGCGCGTGCTAATCAGTTTTGCCGGCACTCCCCACCCAGACTCTCACTCTCTACCCCCCATTCCCCTTTATTTCTCTTCCCGCCTCTTGTGCCCTTAGCACTGCACATACCTTTGTTTGTCACCTGTCCCCATCCGCTCTGACGCTGAAGGCAATACTTTGTCTATTTTGTTTCCAGTTGGATCCTCAGTGCCAGGGACAGCGCGTGGCATGTACCAGGTTCCCAGTAAGTGTTTAGTGCATGGATGGACCTGGTGACAGTGTGGCTTTGAGACGAGGCAGATGGCATTGGCAGTTCTGGTGCTAATAGAGCCCAGCTGTCAGCTCCCCAACATCTCCCTCTACAAGCCTCAGTTTCCACATCTTTATAATGAGGATTGTAATCACCCAGACCCCCAGACTTCTCGTGAAGCCCCGATGTGAGGACACGTGTGAAAGTGTTTATTAAGCCACAACATTCCTGTGATGTGTGTGAGGCATGATTTGTTTGGCCTTATTTTATCTTATTATATTTTACTTTATTTATTATTGAGACTGGCTTTTACTTTATGGCCCAGGCTTGAGTGCAGTGGCATCATCATAGCTCACTGTAACCTCAAACTCCTGGGCTCAAGTAATCCTCTGCCTCAGCCTCCTGAGTAGCTGGAACTACAGGCATGTGCCACCATGCCTAGCTAATTTTTCTATTTTTTGTAAAGACAGGGTCTCCCTATGTTGTCCAGGCTGGTCTCGAACTCCTAGGTTCTTGTAATCCTCCCACCTCGGCCTCCCAAAGTGTTAGGATTACATGGGTGAGCCATCACGCCCAGCTGGCCTGATTTGAATGTTCTGACTACACCTTGTTTTTTGTTGGAAGCTATTTATAATCATTTTGAAAGTAGGCAGAGTGTAAGTGATACAGGTAGAAAAAGAAAGTAGATGAGAATATTTCAAAATGAGCACAGGACATTAAAAGAAAATTTACGAAAGGAAAAAGATGTACAAGTGGTAAAAATACATAAGGAGAATTGAGAATCAGGCCACTGATGAGAAATGTTATTTTAAGAGTGATGATTATACACACATACACAAACACACTTTCACAGTGGGTAAGGGTCCCATGAGATGAGATGATGCTCCTATGTTCCTGGTGGAAATAAAAATTTTTATAAAAAATAATTTAGCATCAAGTATCAAGAGCCTTTAAAAGACCCATGTGGTTTTTTTTGGTTTTTTGAGACAGAGTCTCACTCTGTTTCCTGGGTTAGAGTGCCGTGGCATCAGCCTAACTCATAGCAACCTCAAACTCCTGAGATCAAGCAATCCTTCTGCCTCAGCCTCCCAAGCAGCTGGGACTACAGGCATGCGCCACCATGCCCAGCTAATTTTTTCTATATATTTTTAGTTGGCCAATTAATTTTTCTATTTTTAGTAGAGACGGGGTCTGGCTCTTGCTCAGGCTGGTTTCGAACTCCTGACCTTGAGCGATCCACCTGCCTTGGCCTCCCAAAGTGCTAGGATTACAGGTGTGAGCCACCGCTCCCGGCCGAGACCCATGTTTTTTGATTGACTATTTGGAACCTATCCAAAGAATGAATTCAGGCAGAGTCACATGTACAAGATAGTTCAACATGGTGTTGCTTATAGTAAGGAACTATTGGTGATAACCAAATCCTTGACAACAGAGGAAAATTTGATAAATGTTTCCACAATAATAATGTATCCAAATCCATCGATTAAAAAGATTATACTCTAAGAATAGGTAATGTCAGGGGAAAATGCTCTCAATATAATTTCAAATGTAAAAAGAAAAAAGAAACTGTATATGTGGCACTTCCCAAGTTTTCAAATAAAAGCACATTCCTATTCAATAAATATATCAAGTGTGCAAGTACTGAAGTAAAATGGTCAGTAACCCATAACACAATGATAGATATTACATATTTGCAAATTTCATATATATATGTGTATAACATCATAAACATAATTCATTTTTCTATCAGTGCTTTTTGATATTTTCATGTTGTTCTTTTTTTATTTTTATTTTTTTTATTTATTTCAGCATATTATGGGGGTACAAATATTTGGGTTATACCCTTTTTAAAAATTCTTTATTGCTATGTAATATTTGTGCATATTTACGAGGATATTTTGTTACATGCATAGAAACGTGTAAATATCAAGGCAGGGCATTTAGGGTACCCATTAGCATGAGTATTTGTCATTCCTATGTGTTGGGAACATTTTAAGTCCCCTTTTCTATTTTGAAACATGCAAAGCACTGTTGTTAACGATAGTCACCCTACCCTGCTATTAAGCATTAGAACTTATTCCTGTTATCTAACTGCATGTTTGTACCATTAACTAACCTCTCTTCATCCCCCCACACCATCCCCAGTCATTTTCATGTGGTTCTTACTAATTACATATTACTTTTGAAATAGAGGATCATTATTTTTCAAAGTTAAGGTTTAATTTAAATTCTAATTTCTGATCTTCATATTCTATGTTAATAAAAAAATGCTAAACAGTTACTAAACAAAATGTTAGTAAGCAAATGCATTATGGTTAAACCCAAAAAGTTAAATATGAAATTTATTTTTGTTGAATGAAACAATTCTCAGCTAGGGAAAGATCTGAAATAATCAAAGGAGCCCCCAGTTATCCCAGGGACTGAAGCTCCTTGGAGCCTGCCGCCCACCTTCACTGCTCACCCTCAGCCCTGGGGCTCTTCTCTCTCTTGCCCTGGCAGTGTTTTGTTGCCAACTTTCTCTGTCACTCTGTCTCTGTCTTGCTCTCTCTCTGTTACTCTCTCTCTCCTTTTCTCCTCCCTCTTTCTCACAAAAGGAGAATCCCCCAGCTGAGAGTGCAGGGGCATCACCAGGGAAGAATCTCAAGCCAGCCTGGAACTTAAATAACTGACCCAATTTGTCCCCTCCCTGTCCGTGTCCTTTCTGCCAAAGTAAAACCTCCCCCTGAGCTTCCACCCTGACCCCTCATTTCTTACACCCCACAATGATGAAGGCAATGCCCCAGTGACAGACTCAGAATTACAGGAACCTGCTTTCCAAATTTTGGAATTGTTTCTCCACTACCAAACACGTGAGCTTTAGAAAGATTAAAAATTACAAAGACTAAGATCTATGTTAATTGGGCAAATTGTACAGAAAATTTGGATATCAAATTCAAAACGCCAAGCACGTTGAGATTATAACCCCGATTATGCACACATGTATTCCACATCCTCAAAGAAGGAAAGCAAAGAGGTAGCAATAAAAACTCACAGATTAGAGCGATGAGGTTGTAGGCTCCTTTTCTGTCTTTCAAAATCCTACCTGGAGTTCATCTTATGTGGCTTACACAATAAAATTATTTTATAGAAAGAGATTCTAAATAAGGAAACGGACTCAGAAAGTTTTAGCAACTTTCCAAAAGGCACACAGTGGGTAAGAGACAGAGCTAGGATTCAAATTAAAGCTTGTTTTGATTCCTCTGTCCTTGTTAATCCCTCATGGCGTTTCTGTAAAATGAGATCAACCATCGCAACATTTGGCGCAAATCATAAAAAACATGTTTAATCAGAAACATAAGACAGATATGTGAATGAGGATGGGAGGATATAAAAAGAAAAAAGAAGGAAATAAAATAGAGGCTTTGCAACTGATGATATCAATTTTGCTAAATTGAGTCTTAGAAATAGTTTAGATTTTGGCATCAGAAAATTGATGTCCCCCTCCTGCCTATCATCCCTAGCTAATTCAGATTCATCTACTTAGACATTCTCTTAACACTCTGAAAATTTATTTTAGGACATTTATCGTAGTTGAAATTTTACATTTAACTTTTGTGCTTATTTATTTAGTGTCTGTCTCCTCCACTAGACCATAAACTGCCTCAGTGCAAAGACTGTGTCTGTTTTTGTTCATGACGTACCCCTAGAGTTTAGAACCAAGCTTGGCATATAGGAGATGCTCAATTAATGTTTTTTGGAATGGACAGGTAGATGATGAAGATGAATTTTTATCTGTCCTGGTGTTTGAGTTGCTGGCTCTACTGTTCCTATTTCTCCCCCTTAGGTGGGCTGACAGCTGAATCACAGACACTCTCCCAGCCTCCCTTCACCATTCTCAAACTAGACCCTACAGGAAGGGACTAATTCAGTTTTTTGATAGAAAAGTTCTGGAGTCAACCTCAGTGTTCCTTCTTCACTGAAGCCCCAGGTTGAGGGCCAGAATGTAATTTCAAGAACTAACTGCAGGTGAAATAGGAAAGATTGTTTTACAAGTTTGTAAGGTCCCTTCATGAAGCCCCACATTTCAGTGCCTTGTCTTAGCATCATTCTAAAACATTTACTTCCCTTGTCTTTTCAGCTTGAGCTTCTTGAGTTCTGTTTCTGCAGGTGCTATGGATTGAATGTTTGTGTCTCCTCCCAAAATTCACATGTTGAAGCCCTAAATCCCAATGCGATGGGATTTGGAGGTGCAGTCTTTGGGAGATAATTAGGTTTAGATGAGGTCACAAAGGTGGAGACCCCTTAATGGGATCAGTGCCCATATAAGGGGACAACTAGTCCAGAGCTCTCTGTCTACCATGTGAAGACATAAGGAGAAGCCAGCTGTCTGCAAACCAGGGGGATGATCCTCACCAAGACCCTGACCACACTGGTACCCTGATCTCAGCTTCCAACCTCCAGAACTGGGAGAGATAAACACTTGTTGTTTAAGCTACCAAGTGTATTGTATTCTGCTGCAACAGCCTCAACTGATGAAGACAAACATCACTCTGTGCCCAGCATAGAGATTGATTCACTTATTCATTCTTTAATTTATTCATTATTCAATAACTTTTTACAATATATATACTTTGTTTCAGGCACCAGGGATACAGAAATAATAGTGGTCAGTTTAGAAAGACAAAAATGAAGACGACTAGAATTCTGTTGCCAAGAATGAATGCCACGGCCCTGAAACCCCCATTGTTCATGCTTGAGGGATATGCTAATGCATTAATCAATAGAGTTTCAAATGTGAAAGCCCATAGTTAAGATAGAGAACTAAAGAGAACTGGTATCAATGCTTTATTCCCATTTTAAGAATTTAACTAGACATTTATCTCCCAATTACAATCCCTTCCATACAATGTTATTGAGACGCTTTTAAATTTATGTTGCTTTGGTGTTGATGGCTTACTTATTAAGAGGATTAAAGAGTGTGTCTGGTCCATCAGCCGGATATCTATATCACTTCGATAATACAGAAAGTGATTGACTACCATACCTTTGGCCGATTAGGGTCTAAGAGTTACAGAATAATTACAAAACTTTGTAATGTCTATTTAACAAATTTCTAGGAGTATTTTTCAAACTCCTTTGCATAGTTTTATTCATTTCAAAACCTAATCTCATGGCTTTATTATTTTTTCTTTCAATATTATTTTCCTGCAAAGAAGTTAAACCACTGTGTACTCTCCAGTTCAAGAAATAAGGAAGCTGTTTACCAGGAGCAAATTCATATGCCATGATTCTTTGTAATAGACCTTGCTGTGGAGCAGTTCCTAATAATCAAGAATTTTGGTAAAATGGAGTGGTAAATGGAAGCTTTAGCTGAGACTTCAATGCAAGAGACTTTCTAGAGTTGGAAAATAAGGTGATAGTTATTAAGTGACTCCATCACATCAAAAGCAATGGGAAATTAAAGGAGGCAGATTTTAGAGAAAGCGGCTGTTATACTCTGAGCCTCCCCAACTCTCCACCATGAGAAGGGGCGGAAGGTATTTCTTTCTTCAAACCTCCACAAGGAGCGTTGGCAGGATTACTCTGAAAATGTAATATATGTCACTTGAAATTGCAGTGGCATAGCAGTCCGACATCTGACACCTGTCTCAACAACAACAACAGAAATGTTTGCTAGAAGCTTTACTAGCAGAGCGAAGTCGAGAACTGTGTGTTGGGTGGCCTATACAACTAAAGTTGACCTTGCAAATGCTGTATGAGTGTTTACCATGGTTTAGAAAAGCTGTCCTGCTACCTCACCCCCAACTACAGCTTCCAAGAGCAAAAAAGATTTAACATGCAGTATTCTTAGATTCTTTCCCAACAGAGCTACCTAGAGGGTTGATTAGATCCCAGCAGAAAATCCGGGTACCTTGGGGCTGAAGAACAAGTTTTCATCCAACAAAATAGACATGCCTTCCTCCTGGCAAGGGAAGAGTGCTGAGAGAGCCCCAGCAAAAGAGGCTGGGGGGTCTTTGGAGAACCAAAAACGAAAAAAATGCTCCTGGAGAAAGTCATTTTTAAGTAGGACATCACCTATGCCACGTCACTTCAAGACCACTAGTCATGTAACAACTTCCCTGTACCCTTTCTCATAATCCCACTCTGATAGGCTCAGAAATCCCAGTTAGCAAATTAAGAGAAAAGGAGTCAGAGCCACTGGGGGAGAAGAAAGAGAGGAAGCTGGCCACAGGCTGTCCTCCTAAAACCACAGATTTTGTGTTTGTATGGGGCCTGCCTTGGGAGGAAGAGAAATCTCAGTCGATGAAAAAGGCAACTGAAGTCTGACTGTTCCATGGGACTGGATATCATACTTGCTGAAGAGAGAGATTGTTTCTTGTGAATTAACCTGAAAACCGTTCTCAGGGGCTAAGACGGACAAGAAAGTTTCTGGTACTTTCCACATTTATCCAGTGGCGGGGAAAGAGCTTGCCCTGCAGGGAAAGATTTGGACAGACCATGAGAGACAAACATGCATGCGTCCTTGTGAGTCTCCCGCATTTGATGTCATGGCTACAAATCCTTAGAGGATTGACGGGCCTAATCTTACCTGCGGGCTCAGAGAACATGTCTTAAAGAGGCAGATATCTGAGCTGAACCTCAAACAATGAGTCAAAATTGATAGGTTGTTGAGGTTTTTAACACAGAAACATCTGCAAGCCCAAATTCACACCCCATGAGATCACTCAGAAATAGTAAGAATTTTAGTGAGAATTATATGTCCAGCTAGCATTTCCTAAGCACTACTATGAGTTGAGTCTTCTGGTAAGAACCTCTTTGCATATGTTATCTCTAAATTTCACCCTGAAGTGGCAAGGGAGAGGTTATTACTTCCATTTTGTGGATGAGGAAAACGATCCTAGAAGGGTTAGGTAGAAATCCAGCTCTCAGTGAGTGAAGCGGTGGAATAGAATTTCCGCTAAGTACTTTCGGGCCCCAGGGCTGGTGCCCATTACTGTTATGGGGTAGGTGAGTTCATTGTTTAACTCAATTCTCAAAGCAGTCTTCTCAGGAGAGCTATCCTTGACTTCTTGACACCTCTAAACAGCCTCATAAAGTTCTTTCCTTCTTATGCTCCTGTAGTCTTTGTCCAAGCCTTGAAAATGGAATTTACCTTATTACGGTAAAGATTTATTTATATGCCTGTCTCCCATTAAACTGGAAGGTTTCCAAGACTGGCTGAGCTGGAGCTCTTGCCTTCCACTTTTACTAAATATCTAGGTAAGCTTTGCACGCAGTAGGACCTCTTAAAGCTGTTGAGTGAATGAACGCATCATCAATTATAAACGAAAAACAGTGAACTCGGCAAGATGAGATAACAAACTTAGGCAACACAACAAGTCACTTTGGAGCAGAATCTAAATCCCTGTCTCTTAACTTCAAATATCAGGCTATTTCCCATATATTCAGGTTGAAATTGATACCATTTTCATGATGCCTTTGGATATATCATACTAGACTACCAAAACAGAATAAGAAGGGTATATGTGGTTGTGTACGCACATGCACACACATATAAAAACATAGATCAAAATATTTTTCCTAGTTGACTAATTTGGGCCATTAACATGATAATTCTTGAGCTAGCCTCACTGTTTACCCTAATTCCCAATTTATTTTTGAGATAACATTTCACAGCTTTCATTTAAGTGTTTATTGAGTACTTACCATGTTGCAGGCAATGTGATAGTTGCAAGTTTTTAACATAAATGTATGTTAAAAGCTAATACATATATATATGTATACACATACACACTAATTAAAATTTCAGTGATATGAAGGAAAGGTGCAGGGTGCTTTGAGAACATATGATAGAGCCTTGACTTAGGCTGCCTCTTCAGGGCAAGCATTTCTATGGATGTGAAGGCAGATCTGATATCTAAAGGACAGATGAGATTTATGTCAAGAGTAGGTGGAGGAACGGATGGGGTTTCATAGAATTTCCGAGAAACTAAAGAGAGGCTGATATAACCAGGACACAGCGATCGAGAGAGAGCTGCATGGGGGCATGTAGACATGGGCAGTGCCCAGGTTGCTCAGGGCCTTGTTAAGAGCATTGCTATTTCGTTATTTACTCTAAAAGCACTGTAAGGCACTGAAGTATTTTAGCTGAAGGCAGTATAATCAATCTTGAATTTCTGTAGCCCCTCTGCTAGATGTGAGGAGGATGTGGTGGAAGGAGTTAAGAATGTTGGAACGCCAGTTATGAGGCATTGAAGTAATCAAGGAAGAGACGGTAAAAACATATCTGAATATTCTATAAATCTCCAAGACCATCTATCTTGGCCTTTCTACATAAAAAAAGAGAAAGTTCACTCCTCTGATTTTGGTCATAAAAACATTAGAGAAATTCCTCCAAAGAGTACTGCCCTAATTTTGTTCTACACAATTTCTTCTGAGTGTCCTTTGAAAGCAGCTAGTGTGGAGAAAAGATGTGCTGATAGTTCAGATCTCTGTTTGTTCAGATCTGTGGCCTTTTGGATGATGCAAGATTTCTTTTTCCACCAATCTTATATCCACTTCTCTGTGCCTGAACCTTTCCTCCATGGGCCTGGTGATGACCTGATGTTGAGCGGTCCATATATGGGAGTAGCTTGAGTGACCAGTTGAATTAACTACTCTCCGGAGTTTGGTGGAGACTTAATTCTCCTCCTTGTCTTCTGTGTCTTGGGTAGAGGGCAAGGGTGTCACACTCCAGTCACCCCCTGCTTTGTCTTGCCTGCTCTCACACTCAGAGCTGATGCTCACAGAAGCTTACCTCCTTCTCTTTCTCCTCCTTCTTATCCTCCTCCTCCTCTGCTGAGTCATGCAATATAGGTGGGGCCATTGAAGTGATGATTCATGCAGTTAATCTAGATCCATAACCTTGGTATTGAAGAAAAGGGAAAAGGGAAGTGGAACATCCTCTGAGTTCTTTCCTAACCAGTAGGCATGCATTCCACTTGCAGAGATAATGCCAAATTAATGGCTCTGTCAACCTGATGAAGCCTTTATCTTCTCTAAAACTGCAAAGGAACAAAACCACCTCAGCCATCACCACTTTGAACCAGACCTACTAACAGTAGATTCCCATAACCTGTTACCATGTGAGACCTAGTGTTCCCTGGGACTTACCTAGCATACCTCCTCATATTTTAAAATTGGGAAAATTGATAAACAAAGAAAATAAATGTATTCATTCAGCCAAAAATTTTATAAAACAGCTGTTGTATGCTAGGCTTTGTGCTAGGACAGGGAATCAGAGACACAAATGAGTAGACGTCTTTGCTGTTGGGGAGCTCACTGACTACCTGGTAAACAAGTGAATTAACAATAACCTTGTGCGAGCTCTAACCTTGTAAGGAATTTATAGCTCATGTTGAGGTATAGGCCAGAGTGGCCTGGCCCTGGGCCCAAGGCTCTTACGAAGGCTAAATCAAAAGTTCTATCTCTACCAAAAAGTTTTTTTTTTTTTTAGAGAAAACATCTAATTTGGTCAGGAGTTAAACACAATTTTTTTCCCTTATCTTGTGTTTTTCAAGCTGGGAGTGTTTCAATTACAACCTTATTAGATAGATAAATGTATATTTTACTGCTTTAATTTGGATCCAGAAAAAGATAGACAATATTGTAAAACTTATCCCAATGCTACCAATACTGCAACTATTTAATATATTAAGTGCTGACTGGGTGCTGAAAAATAATAGAGTCTCTATTACCTTCTCATTTCTTGGCTAGATGTGGTATACAATTAACTTATACCAACAGGCACGATGCAACTTATAATATGCTGTCACAAAAGATACACCAATAATGGGGATTTAGGGTGGCTTAGTGAAAAATAGAACATCTACATCAGGCCTGAAAGACTGGGCAAAATGTCAACAAGGCTTGTGTACTACAGAATGACCTGCCAAGTATGATCCCATTTGAGCCTGAATTTACTCAGCTATGAAGGAAGGAACATTAATTAATAATATCTACTTGCCTCATGCAGTGAGAACTAAATGAAATATTTAATATAAAATTAGTCCTGATTGCATAGCGATAATGACAGTGGTGGTAGTGGTGGTAATGTTGGTGGTGGTGGTGATGATGGTGGTGGTGGTGATGATGGTGGTGGTGGTGATACTGGCAATGTTGCTGTTAATGACAGTGATGAAGAATAACTGTATCACTTCTATGACTGTCATCAACAACCCTCAAACATTCTTCAGACTTCTACAGTCACTTAATACTTTCTTTCAGGGACTGATGTACACTGATTAGAATGATAATTTGCCCAAGGAATTACACAAAGGATCAAGTGTAATCTCCCAATTGGTAAAGGAGTCTATGGACCGGGCCTGCTCGGTGGTGTTGTCACCCAGTCATCTACAGGCAGAAGGCAGGCAGCCAACAGAAGGATTTGACATCCAACACAAGAATTCTTTTGTCTTTCAGCAGAAAGTTATTTTTCTGTGTGAGAGAGTTTGATGGATATTTCTTATTTCTTTGTTTTCTGTACCAGGCAGTAAACAACATATTCAATTTCATTCTTTACAATGTTTTATCAATAACAAGATTGCCTTTCTCTGCCTTTTTTGTAAGTACCTGAGTGCAGGATCCTGTTTATAGCTTCTCTAGTAAGGGAATTCTTTTACTCTCAGAAAGAATAGCAGAGAGCTTGAGAGAAAGGGATTTCTGGAGTTGGAATTTTGGCTCTCCCACGGATTTTCAGTGTGGCCTTGGGCAATCTTCTCAAACCTTCTGAACTCATTAATGCCCATCTCATGTGTTTTTTTTTTCTCCTTTCCTCCATCCTCACTCTGTTTCTCTCTGGTGCAGTTTTTCTCATGCTTTATGACAGTGGTTTTATGTCACCCAAGACATTTGGAGTGAGCTTTCTGGGCTGCCTGATGCTCTCTGTAGCTGAGGAAGAACAGGTCTGGGATGAAGGCAAAGCTCTGATCCCATCTGCTAGATAAAGCCTAGCTGTGGAGATGCTGCTCTTCTAGGTACAGAGATCTGGAACTTTCAAGGGACTCTGAATATGTCAATAAGGCACTGAGGATATTGTACTGAAAGGAGTCGTGGAGTTGTTCATAGAAGAGAATTTTGTTCAATAGCCCACAGCTCCCTCCTGCAGATCTGCCCTCTCCTCTTCATTCCAATTCTGCTGCCATCTATAATCAAATATGAGTGAAAGCAAGTCGACCTAACCTTGAGATAACTGCTACCTCTGAAAAGACAGCTGGTTTCCAGTGTGGCATGTAAGAAGCTTAGAAGTCTCCACTCTGCCCTAACACAAATAAAAAGCTGGACGAACTAATAAATCAACAACTCTTCTTACATTCATCAAAGAAATGAGGTCACAAGGCAAACTGTTGCCCTCAAAATTAGAAAAACAGGTGGACACAGAGAATTACAGCTTACCAGAGCAGAAAGCTCTGCAGAAACCCGTGCCAGGGTAGGAGAACCTAAAGTCTAATTGATGAATCTCTGGAGGCTCAGCTCAAAAACTCCAGGGTGATCCAGTCATAGAAAAGTTCCCAAACTTTTGTCAGTTTTATTCCAGGAGCCCTACCAAGGCTTCACAGTGAATACAGAAGAAAAATTCCCTCATGCTATTAGCAGGGGGAAGGGAAAAGGGACCATTTTAGACTGTGCCAGAATATTCTCTTCCACTTAACAAATTCTGCCCTCAGGAAAAACTACTTAATCACAGCCTAATATACTGGGGTTTTATCATAGCCTAACTGACCTGGGGGGAAAGGAATTCACTTACTCCAGCCATCCTGTCCCAGGAGGATGAAAACACTGAGAAACACTTGTGAAGTTCACAGTCCAGAGGCACGGGCTTGCTGAAAGACTGAGACCTAATTGTGGGACTACAGAATGCTTCCCCGCTTTTTACATCATACCTCCACCTTACAAAAGCCTATTTACAGCAGTTCCTTTTACCCAGTACATCATTTGAAGATATACACAAAAAATTTCAAGACATACTAAAGGCAAAATCACAATTTCAAGAGACTGAACAAGCATCAGAACTAGAACTGGATATGGCAGAGATGTTGGAATGATCAGACCAGGAATATAAAATAACTCTGATTACTATGTTAAGGGCACCAGTGAAAAAAGTAGACTACATGCAAGAACATACGGATAAAGTAAGCAGAGATGAAAATTCTAAGAAGGAATAAAAAATAAATACTAGAGATTAAAAAAACCACACATCGTCATAGATATAAAGAATGACTTTGAAGGGCTTAGTAGTAGACTGTTCATGGCTGAGGAAAGAATCTCTGAGCCTGAGTATATGAAAATAGAAATTTCCAAACTGAAAAACAAAGAAGAAAAAAGGCTGGGGGAAAAAGAAAGGATAAATACAGTCAGCTGATCTTTGACAAAGGAGCAAAGGCAATACAGTGTAGCAAAGACAGTCTTTTTGACATAGGGTGCTAGAACAACTACACATCCACATGCAAAAAAAAATGAATCTAGACACAGATGCACACATTTCACAAAAACTAACTCAGAATAGATGATAGACTTACATGTGAAATACAAAACTATAAAACTCTATAACATATAAACCCTAAATGACCTTTGATATGGCAATGATTTTTTAGATACAAGACCATAGGCATGCATGATCCATGAAAGAAACAATTGATAAGCTGGATTTCATTAACATTTTTTTAATTTAAAAAAACCACTTCTGTGCTGTGAAAGATACTTTTCAAGAAAATGAGAAGACAAGCCACAGACTGGAAGAAAATATTTGCAAAAGACGTATAAGTGATAAAGGACTATTATACAAAATATACAACAAACACTTAAACTTAACAATAAGAAAATAAACAACCTGATTTAAAAATGAGCAAAAGACCTGAACAGACAGCTCAACAAAGAAAATATACAGATGGAAAATAATCACATAAAAAGATATTTATATCATATGTCATTAGGGAATTGCATACTAAAACAATAACGAGATACTACTCCACACCTAATCATGAGTGCCAAAATCCACAACACTGATAACAGCAAATGTTGAGAGGATGAGGAACAACAGGAACATTCACTTTTTTTGCTGGTGGGAATCTAAAATGGTACATTCACTTTGGAAGACAGTTTGGCAGTTTCTTGTGAAACTAAACATACTCTTACCATATGATCCAGTAGTCACGTTCTTTGGTATTTACCCAAATGAATTGAAAACAATTTATACACAAAAACCTGCACACAAATATTTATAGCTGCTTTCTTCAGAATAGCCAAAACTTGGAAGCAACCAAGATGTCCTTTGGTGCAGATGAATGGATAAATAAACTGTGGTACATCCAAACAATGGAATATTAATCAGCTCTCAACAGGAATGAGCTATTAAGCCATGATAAGAAATGGAGAAAACTTAAATTCATATTACTAAGTGAGAGAAGGCAATCTCAAAAGGTTACGTACCATGTGATTCCAAGTGGATGACATTCTGTAAAAGGCACACTGTAGAGACAGGAAGAAGATGAATGGTTGTCAAGAGTTGGTGGGGAGGAAAGAATGACTAGCAGAGCACAGACGATTTTTAGTGCAATGAAACTACTCTGTAGGACACTATTCTATATGATACTACACGGTAATACATGTCACTATAAATTTGTCTGAACCCATAGGATGTACAACACCAAGAGTGGACACTAATGTAAAGTATGGACTTTGGGTGATAACGATGTGTCAATGTAGGTTCACCAATTGTAACAAATGTACCACGTGGTGCAGGATCTCAACAGTGAGGAAGCTAGGCATTTCTGCAGATGAGAGTTGTATAGGAACTCTACGTACTTGCCACTCAATTCTGCTGAGAACCTAAAACTGTTCTAAAAAATGACATTTGTTGATTTGAAAACAGAAAATATTGTATAAAAACGGAGTGCTCTCCAGAAAATGGAAATAGCAGATGAATAACAACAGCAATTAAAATAAAAATAACAACTAAGGGGTTGAACATTTACTCTGTATCCTGTGTCTCATTAACTCTTCCCATGCATTATCTCATCTAACCCTTACAACAACCTGATGAGGTTTGTGCTAGTATTTTCTTAAACTGTGTATGAAGAAACTGAGTCACTCCCCCAAGATGCACAAGTTATAGCTAATAGAGTCAGGGTTTGCATCTACTTCCTCTACTTTATGCTTCATTCCAAGTCACATGCTAACTAAAAATGCCTCCAGAAATTACTAATGTCCCCTGGGGGGCAGTGAAAAATCACCCCAGCAGAGAACTATTGCTTTAAAACATTCTGTCACTCCAGGTCTTGATATCAGTCATAGAACTGAGCTTAACATTTCTGCAAGTGCTGAGTATATGGGCCTTCCTTCACTGTGTTTTTGTCAACCTGACCTTTCCTAGTTGTTGAAAATCACTCTTTGTTCCAGCTTGATCAACAATAAAATGAAGATAATACATTGCAGAAGTAATGTGGATTTTAAAGCACGACCTTCCCCCTAGATGACAATGTCAAATATTATGTATCAAAAGACCAAGAACATGGTGATACTCAACACATGCTGCTTGCCTTCACTTTGCCCATCTCACCTTAAATGCTCAGGGAAACAAAACTGAACCCCCACTTCTCTCCCTCCCATGCAAGAATCTGATCATCCTGACACTTTACAAACACCTCTCTCAAAAATCAATAGATTTTTTTTTTTAGGTCAGTTCCCAAATTTGACAATTTTGCCTGTGTATGTTAAACAGACGTTTGGGAACATTGGAATAAAGAATGACATTCCTTAGTTTTTATCCATATGGCTTGTGCCTCTCAGACACAACCTAAAAATGATTTCGGTTGTCTGTGAAACTTAAATGGACTATGTGTGGACTGAGTCCATCAATTCTTTTGTTTAATACAGATCATGATGTCATACATTTACATGACAATGCCTCAGAATTTGATGTCAAGAAGAACTCATTTCATATTCTTGCCAAAGACTTTTCATTATGATTGAAAAAAGAGATCTCTGTGTGTGTATATGTATGTGTGTGTGTCTGTGTATATGGGTATATGGTTACATATGCATTTATAGGTGTATATGTGTGTGGGTATATATACATATATACATAAATATATACGTAATTGCATGCATCAGTGAGAAAATTATGTGGCTGACATAAAGCCATCTGTATCAGAGGAAGAAGGAGAAAAAGTTTAACATATTGGCCAATCTGCACAGAGCACGCATATACAAGAGCACCATATCTTGGAAGGCAAAAGCGGCACTTTCTTGCTTCTAATGGCTTGATAATAGCCATTATCAGCAACAATGTAAATGAAAAGAAAATAAAAAGAGGCATTTTTATGCACTGTCCATTAAGAGCAGCATGCATATAAACTCGTGAACTTGGAAAATAAATAAAAAGACTGGTTGCTAAGCAAAAGCTTGATTTCATTTCCAGTCTTATCGATGGATAGTTTGTCATTAAAAAGACAGAGCTGTTTAAGCTGTCCCAAGGGAAAGACTTAAAGTGGGATAAAAAAGAATCCAGTGGAGTATGCAGACCTGAGCCAATTTTAAATAATTGCCATTCAACCCTGAAGCCGGAGAGATTGTGTTGAGACTGTGGCCCATCTGCCAGGGGAACAGGACCTTCCTATGGGAGGGGCCACATGCCTGATTTGTCACACTGTGGAGTTCTATGGGGACAACCTTTAGGCAAAGATGGAGGAGTCTCTGCCTTCACTATGTGATAAAATGGGGCTTAAAGATCTGTATGTTTTCCTTACAGGTTTGTCATGGGGCCTCATAGATCTTTGGAATGGTGTCTGTGAATCGTGGAATGAAACTCAAGAGGTCATTTGGTCCAGCTGCTTGTCACAACCTCTCTAAATCAATTTATCTCCATAAGACCCTTTTATATCAATCCACAAAACAGTACTAACTTTATTCCTGGATGCATTAACCCATTAAATGACTTAACATACATAGAGTATAGGATAATAGTGGCTGCACATAACAGATGCTCAATATATGACTATTTCTATTGTTCCTTATATTTACTCTTTTTTTTTTTTGGAAAGGCTGCAGATGTAAAAGAAACTTTATTGCCTTTGAAATTAGACAGAACTATGTTCAAATTATTGCTATACGTTCTTGGGTGAGGACTTGGCATTGATGAGCCTTACTGCCCTCATTTGTAAAACAAGGATGATGATATTTCATGCATTTCATGATTGTTGTGAGAATTAAATGAGGAAATCCTTGCAAAAGGAGGGAGCATCATAAATTCTTAGTGAATATCAGCTATTATTATCATCACTGCTGTTATCATTTGCATCTCAATAGATGACATTCTGTTATTGAAACTCCAGACATCTCCGGGATGAAAAATGAATGGTACTCTTTCCTATTACTTATGCCTTGGAGTGATGTCATGTGTTGAGTAATTTTCCTCTCGACTGGGAGCTGACAGCAGAGTTTTATGGGGAATGAGAAAGGAAGGAGGGTGTGGAGGGATAGGAAGGAGATAAAGATCTAGAACTGGACTCTATGTGAGAAAGGAAATTTGATTGGCAGCCACTGTCCTGAAGGATGGAAAAGAAAATTCAGGAGTGTTCAAGACCTCGCTTTCATACTGTCATTGAACTGTGCTGGGGGTGGGGGCAAAACCACAAACAGAGCTGGCAAGGTGCCTGGCTTAGGGAGCTCGAGGTCTAGTCAGGAAGAGAGGGATGTAAATGGTACCTTACAATACAAGTGGCAAGGACTAGGATGGGGAAGAAACGCAGAGGTGGTGGCACTTACCCCTGACCTGAGGCAACAGGAGGACTTCCTGGAGGAAAATACATCTTGAAGGCTCCTGAAGAGCTCACAGGACTTAGGAGAAGGCAGCAAGAGCTCTGTCATTGATAAAATGTGGAGCACCTTGCTGATGCCTTTTGAGCTTCAATTTCTTTTTTTCTGTAAAACGTGGATAATAGAATGGGAACTGGCATGATCATATATATTATAATATATATTATACTTTTAATATATAAAGGCACTTCATCAAACTTTATTACTCATTTATTTATTCAGCCAATGCCGGCCTTTTTTTTTTTTTTTTTTTTTTTGAGACAGTGTCTCACTCTGTTGCCCGGACTAGAGTGCCGTGGTGTCAGCCTAGCTCACAGCAACCTCACACTCCTGAGCTCAAGCAATCCCTCTGCCTCAGCCTCCAGGGTAGCTGGGATTACAGGCGTGCACCACCATACCCGGCTAATTTTTTCTATTTTTAGTTGTTTGGCTAATTTCTTTCTATTTTTTAATAGAGACGGGGTCTCAGGGTCTCGCTCTTGCTCAGGCTGGTCTCGAACTCCTGAGCTCAAGCAATCTTCCCGCCCTAGCCTCCCAGAGTGCTAGGATTACAGGCGTGAGCCACTGCACCTGGCCAAATGCCAGCCTTTACTGCCAAGTGGAGGAACTTGGGCTAGTGACTCCCCAAGGCTGATCTTCACTTTGCAATCTCTATAACCCCATTCTTATGCTCTGCAATTTGATGAACAGGGCCTGCCTTCTCGCCGGCAGATCAGACTTTCTGACTTTCCCTCTCTCTCTCTCTCTCCTCCCCAGCCTCCACTCCCTCTATCTCTCACTCTCTTGCTCTCTCTCTTTTTCACGCCTTCATCTCCTGCTATTCAGTCCCTCTTAAAAGGCCTCAAGCCCTGCTGAGAACAAGAGGGCGTATTTAATGCTGGGCGCACATGCATCGGGGACCACTTCCCAGACCTCAGCTTCTCCCTTCATAATTGAAGCGGAGGCTTTGAACTGTTCAGTGCAGCTTTCTCTGAAGTTGCAGCTGACCAGTTTCTCCTGCTGCCTCCCAAACCTTTAATTTGTCAGTAAAATTGTTCGTTTTTCTTATGACTACTTGGGGTTTTTCATCCTCCCGCGGCTGTAGAAATGGACCCTGGTGAGCAATGCCTATTTTTATGAGAACTCTCTTGCACAACATTCTGGCTATCTCTGAAAGCTGCTTCACAGGGAAATAGATGAGTGATTTCCTTCAAGGGCACCTCTGTACCTGGGGAATTTGAGTTTCAGTTTTTATTTCCTTGAGGGCTAAGGATATATGCTGCTTTCTCCTCAACAGCCACAGCTAGAGCTCAATGCCAGGAAATGCATTTTTCTCTAGGCCATTGTTAAATCCCAACTTTGCCCTTGACCGGCTGTTGAATTTGGGGAAGTTACCCGAATTCCTTGCAGGCCTCCATGTCCTCATTTGTATAATGGGGATTAAAAGCTGACCTCATTAGGATGATTTGAGAATGAAAATTACCAGCACACTCTATTTGAACCACCAGCATAGCTCTGATACCAATGTTGGCACTTTTCTTGCCTTCACAGGGAATACAGTCTAGTGAGATTAAGAAGATAATACTTCTGTAGTGAGAGAAGCTAGAGATTTGGGTGGGATTTTGGTGCCCAAATCCCCTCCTCCATTTTGGATTTGTGGATCTAAGGAGCAACACACACATTGCAGCAGTAATTAGGGAGAAAATATGGTATCCATTATATTTTTCACTCAAGCATTAATCCATAACTTCCAGTTTAGAATTTCTTAAGAAACATCATTGGAGTTACGGTTGTGTTCCTAATCTCTCTTCTCTGAATCTCTAATAGTTGGGCTTGCAGGGTGGATGCTGAGTCCTCTTCCTACATTAGCTGCACGAATGTGGCGGGCTGGGATGGTCCCTCATTCTGAAAAGTGGGCTAATATATGCTCGTTACTCTTTATCGCAGTGTGACCCATCCACTGAGGAATCTTGGCCCATTGCTTGTTAAACAGCTCTACTGTTTGTTCTTGAAAAGGAGATAATAATGCGGTAGGTGGGGAGGGACAGGGCCACAGAGGGATAAAGCTGTTGGTTTGTTTGTTTGCTTTCCCCATCACTTACATGCAAGGCTGAAATACAAGGCAGAGGGCCTCCACGTAGGTAAGACCCCATCCCCGGCCAAGCAGGGGAGACGTGTAGATCAAAACGGACACTTGTTTTGCATGCAGCTGGCTACATTGTGTAATCAGGGTTAGAAAAGGGCTTTTCATCAACTCAGTCACAGACTGTATGCATAAGACAAAGAATCAGGAAAAAAAACACGGAAGCAGCCTTAGGAATCAACCAGCTCTTAGAGACATTGCTCTCTGCTCCATGGGCTTACTTTCCTGTGCACGTGTACAAATCTATTTACAGAGAACAGCCCTGAAGGACTTTTTTTTCATGTTCGCCTCTCAAAAATTCAATTTGGCTGAGCTTGCTTGAGCGCCTACTGTATACAGGGCTATGGTAGGTACAGGAGGAAAGATAATGCCAAGTCCCTAATCATTTGATGGTTATGTACTACAGAGGAGACAGAAGATTCCCTGGGGAGGGTTTATTTTGTCTCTGGTACTGAGTATTCTTAGGCAAGTCACTTCTCCTCTCTAAGCCTCAGTTTTCTCATCTGAAAAATGGGGTTGATAACACCTATTTCTCAGGGCTATTTGATATGATTTCACATAAGCAACAGACACACAGAAGCTGCTCAGTAAATGTTAGTTTCTTCTTTCTGTGCTACCCACAGGAGATCTCAGATACTGGGCATCATCCTTGGAGAAATGGGAAATGGGAAGCGTGGGGATAATAAATTTCAACATCTGCCTGTTGGACCTTTTATCTGCGCTCGGAGACAGGGTGTTTATTGAGACAAGGTAGATTTGCAGTGATGCATTATTAATAGTTTGTGATACGTTCCGGGTGATGGATATCTACCCCCCAGACACACAGTGACAGCTGCATTCTCTCTTGGGGAAAATGACAGCATCAAGCCAGAGCAGAGAGCTCCAAGGGAAAAAAAAAAAAGAACAAAAAACTTCAGATGCCAATTATAGTCCATGTTGTTTGACTTGGGATTACTAGAAGAATCTCTCCCACCTCCCGTTACACCAACATCATGAATGTTTTGCCTTGAAATCACAACACACTTCTGTTTAGAAGTTCTTGCTGGCATAGACACTGTACTGACAAGATTTTCAAAATATCCCCTTCCTTTTCTGCTTTATGATAAAATTTAGAGACTCACAGTACATCGCTGTCTACTGTCTTTTCTGCGTAATGTGATAAAATACTGGTTCAGAGTAAAAATTGGTTGTCTCTGCAGCAACTCAGGCAATGGTGAGCCCAGAAGATAAAAATGTGCAGTTATGCTGTGGAATCAAAACTTTTGAAAGTGAACTAAGACACGAAAGTGCACTAAGAGATTGAAGAGATCATCTTGATTCCCAAATTTTGCTGCTGGGGAAAAGGTGTAGGTTTGTGCTAACGGTCACATTGGAAACTAGAGGCTTGAGGAAAAAATAAGAGCTTTGGGGTTCAAGACCATGCACTTATATTTATTAGAGCTGGACCAATACCTGATTTTATGAATATACAACATATATATGATCTTGAGAGTGTAAGCAAAGACGCATTGCTGTCCCATTTCACACTAACTCTTCTTTACTTGTTGTCTGATTCTTGCAGCATCAATTACAGGTAGGACGCCTTTCATTCATTCACGCTCGGATGAACTGATGCTGTAGAAATAACCCTGCACTTGAAGGCCAGCTAGTTGCAGCCTCACGGTAATCATGAAAAATACACCTAACCTCTTTGAGCTTTGATTTGTTAACCAATAAAACATTTAATACAAATAGTTTCTCCTAGCCTAAGAGTTAATTTTATCTCTGCGATTCATTTAACTTCTATTTACAGGGCACCAGCCAAATGCCTAGTGGTATCTCTGTGCTGCAACATATGCAAAGTGGGATAAAACATTGCCCCTTCATTTTAGAGGTTTGAATTCTAATGTTGGCTCTGCTGTGACCAGATTCCAGCATGCTGGTATTTTTCTTTTTTTCCCAATGAGCTGAGTTGCTGTCAGTGTGGTAAAGAAGAGTTTATCACCTTTTGAGATGTCTCTAGAAAAGGGTGCTATGCCCATGCACCTCAAAGAGTTTAATGTCACCAGCAGGCCTGGGCTTGGCTTTTTAGCAGGTATTAATACAAGTGAGTTTATTGGGGAGCTATGCCTGGTTGTATATTTGCAACTATTAGAGTCAAGGAATTCAGGCTTCTAACTCCACCAATTGTCCTCTCTCCTTCTTCCATCCTTCCCCTAACTCCTACTCTCAAACACTCACCGTGTGTGGCCATGATCTCAGCATTACAAGAGCTACAGAGATGAATCGGCCACTTTATTTATGAAGCTCATAATCTGTATGGGGAAAGACAGGATTTATCCTAGGGGTAGCTGGGGAGGGAGAGACAGGGAGAGCATGAATCTTATCTCAAACGTTGGCATCTTCAACAGCACGATAGGAGGGATATCAACATTTGTACAATAATGCAACAACCTAAGGCATATGCTTATAACTGACTTGGTTGAGCTTGTGATGGTTGAGGACATTTCTTATCTATGGAGATACTTAACTGCACAAGTGAAATTTACTTGTCTGGAAGCCCATGCCTTTATGTAAGCTTTCTTTTAAACAGTCCAGGCTTAGATGATAAGCACTTCCTGCATGTGTGTGTACATATGTGTATAGATGTAGGCTGCGGAGGCATAGATTCATGGGCCATTACTGTTATATCTGGGGCCTGTTTTGAAGACTCCCCCCACCCATCTTACACTGTCAATCAGAAAATTGTGCTCTCCTGTGAGGTAGCACATCATATGTTTACCCATGACAGGGTGAATGTCCTCTTGGAAAAATGTGCTGACTGTTTAGACAGTGAAGTTCATAAAGAGTTTGGTTAAAACATCCCTTGGTGGTTTTGATGGTGGTCATTCTGAAAAGAGAATGGTCTGGCATCTTTATTTAAGGGACTTTTATCACTGTGAGGGGGCTATTTAGAGTCTTGTGTCATCTTGCTACAGTGTCAGGCTTTGGGATCCCTTCTCTGCCTGATGGGGTCTTTCTCATCCTCTCTGCTTCCCTATTCCAGGTCCAGAGAACCAGCCCTGGGGCTTCTCCACTCTGAAGTTGCCAATTCCCACATTTCTCAGTTTTTCATAGCCAACTCTGCTACCACTACTGCCTTAATTTCCCAATTCTCCTGGGTGAGCTCATTGAACTCGAAGGAAAAAAGACATCAACTGTAATTCACTGGTCTTAATTTTTTTTAAATATGACTTTAAAACAGACTCATTGTTCTGTCCTTTTTATGAATTATTTTATTTACTACTTGTAATAACTCTATAAGTAAACATGATTTTATCTCAAATTTATAAATAAAGGAACTGGGACATCAAAAGATTAAGTGACTTGCCTAACACAACATGGCCGCAAGAAATCTAGACTACATAGATTTGATTACTAACATTCATGGGGAAATAGAGAGAAAGTAGAAAAAAATTACAAGATCTGAAAACTATAAAAGTTACGGAATTCTCAAAATTATTTGAACTTGAAAGAAATTGAACCTTTTTTTGGTGAGTTCCTTTGGAATAAAGCTCTTTCATGCTTTTTTTCTTTATTGTTTTTATGTCCCCATCCTTTACCCAAGGAAGGTCAAATTATGTCATTCTTTGGCAAAAGCTATGGTACCATAATTGTTTAAAAATGCATGATATAGTTAACTTCTCAAAATAGTTCAAAGTTTCGAAAATGAATCATGTTTCCAACAGGCATCAACTGCGGGCCAATTTGCCTGGCATTAAGTGGTTTCCTAGATGCAGAATTTACCAAATGATTTCACTTTATTCCATCATTTATTTCTGATAGCTTATAAGAATCACAAAGAAACTGAACAAGTCTTGAGGGGTTCATAATGCTAATAGTCATGGTTGTCATTTAGGAAGCCTCTTTATGCGACAGGCCCTCTGTTAAGCTCTTTGTACACACTATCTAATTTGACCACCACGGCAATTCTTTGAGAGAGGGATCACTATCGCAAGCTTGCCCAGTGAGGACGATAAGGTTCAGGAAAGGTTGCAAAGCCCGCAATGAGCAGAGCTGGAATGAAATCAAAAACATCCACGCCTGTAAAGACCATGCTGATGGAAGCAGCTGAACCACGCTTCCATGTTGTGGCTAGATCTTCCTGGGTGATACAGGAAGATGCTACAGGTTCAAGAGGACAGGGCACTTTTGAAGATTTCCTAGCTATAATTCGGACAATATCTCATCATATATAAAGGTCTTAAGGGGAGACTTTTATTCTAAAACTGTAGTGAGGATAGCACGACCTTGGCCAATTGGGATCATACAGTAACACGGAGAGATGCCAATCAACACATGGATGGCTCAGGCAGCACTGTGTTGACTAATGGGACTGTACCTTTAGGACAGTTTCCAAGAAGACCAGCAGAAGCACATCCGCATTAGACGCACAGCAATAACATAACTCTCGTAAAGTTGCCTCATTTAGCAAAAGGAACAATCGACTGAGTGTTTCTGGAAATAGTCATTAGTTTTCTTGATGACACAGGCAGGTTACTTTTCTTTTTTGTACCTCCCCTTATACCTCTGTAAAAATAGATACGTGATTCAAGGAGGTGTTTGGAACATGTAGATTTTTAGGAGGTCATTTGTATCTTAAATCTAACATAAGACTTATTCCCACCACACAATTTTTAAATATAAAATCAATTGTGTATATGTTTGGATGTGTGTGTGGGGTGGGGAATTAAATTGAGTATATGGCAAAGAATGTTGGAGGGTTCTCTAAGCTTAGAATATTTATCAGTGAAATATTTGCCATAGTCATGTACTGAGAGTTTACTATGAGTGTTAAACATTTTGCATACATTATTCTTAATGAAAATGTGTGATAGGATGACATCTCCACTTTAGAGATGAGCAAACTGAGGTTCGGTAAGGCTGAATACCTTGCTCTGGGTCACCCCTTTCATAAACCCTTAGTGATCTGATTCTAAACTACTCCCTTTTTCACTGATGAGAACTGCTTCTCCAACCCACCCTGAAGGGCACATATCTAGTGCTTGCCCACATGAAAGAAAGGTCACTACCCTGGGGTGATGTGATCCAACATCAGTCATGTGTTCCATCTGGTTTAAAGAACCAGACACAGCCTGTGTCTGAGTCAAACCAAGTTGCAGCAAATACAAAACCAAGAGACTTAATTAGATGAAGGCACTCTCTTCAGAAAGGCTCTCTCCATAGAGAAGTCCTGGAGGACCGGGAACCACGTTACCAGATAGGTCAGTCTCTCCACCCAAGACAAGGACCTACACTCTGATTCGGTCTGTCCCCTAACTGACCCACATCATGCTCTGAAGATTCTGATTAAATAGGAATATCCTTTGACCAGCTCCAGGCAGCCTCTTGGTCCCTCTGAATGGGTAGCCTTTATATTCTAGAAAGAGGCATCATTAAGGAAATGTTTCTACTCTCCAAACCAGAGGGAGGAGAGTGCTGGCATTTATTGGCCTCCTTATACATGTGTCAGACACATTCCAGAGCAAATTAATAAGGCCAACAGACTGTCCATTTTAAAGATGAGCAAAGTGAGGATTGGAAGAGATCATGCCTTCCCTGGGGTTCCAAGCCAAATGGGAGATTCTGAACCTGCCTTTCTGGACTCCAAAGCCAGTCTTCTCTTCCTAACCCTGTTCCTTCCTCATCATGTTCTTTGAGCATTCAAGATCGTTTTGGTGTCAATAATGGCTGTCCCCTTGCAAGCAGAGCATAAACTCCGAAGAGCTCAGTTTAGCCCTCCGGGAGCAGTTCCCTCTTGGATCTCTGATGCAGTTTGGTTGTGAAGCTGGATCCATGCATATAGGCAATGACGCTGCTTGGGAGTGGCAGGGAGTTCAATGGTCAGATGCCAACTGGCTCAAGGGACTGTCTCTCTTCCCTTTCCTGGAGCAAGCAATGTTACTTCTGGCCATGCTTGTCTGCTTTGGTGCCCAATTCCACAGTCATTTCAAGTCTTCCCTCTCCTCAAAATAAGCATTTACACTCCCATGGATCACCCCTTTGATATTCCTAGCCACGTAGCTCCCCCTCAGAAAACAAATCAGGAGTGACATTCTGTTATTCCATTTTCAGCTATAGCTCATAATTTGGTGGAAAGCTTGTCATTGTCTAAGAAACATATCCCTGTGTGGGGAGCCCATTGGACACTCGAATGAAATTGACTAAATAAAAGCAGTTCCACTGAACAATTTGCAAATATCACTGCTTCTTGCCAAGCTTTTTTGGCAAAACCATCTTCAGTGACTCGAGAGCGTTTCCAGCCAGAAGGAGATTTGGGTTACCTTATGCTTTCCTCTCTACACTTTTCTGATATAAATACTTCCATTAAAGTCACATAAGTCTCAGACAATGAAAATGTCACTTAGTGAAACATTTGCATTCATTTCTTTTCAGGAAATGTTATTCAGTTTTTCCTTTTCATAGGAAGATGGACCTTAGCTTACAGTCAAAAGTAACATTTATTACAGATAGCTCTGCACTGTAAAGTCAAGGGATGTGTGTGTGTGTGTGTGTGTGTACATTTGTGTGTGAGTGCATGCGTGTGCGGTGATGCACGGGAAGCTGAGACTGGAGCCATGTCTTGTGGGGAAAAATGATGAGAGATTCTCTACCTCAATGAGCTGGAGAGTGCAGGAAGGGTCTTTGGGATAGGAAAGAAGTATGGCATGAGTGTGAAACCCCTGGCATAGAAATTAATGGCCATGGATTCTACTCCAAATCTAACTCCCAACCGGTAGCATGGGCTTATAAGTGAACTATCTGTAACATTATATTTTATATAAATACATGTGCATACCTGCATATATATAGATATGTAACAAACACTAAACACACTAAACAAAATTAAGGCAAAACATAAGAGTGGATTAAAAAGAAGTAAAGGAGAAAGACAAAAATCACAGCCCTCATAGAGCTACATTTTTTCTTCGACATGTCACTTAGTTGCTTAAGCCTTGGAGTTTTCATCTATAAAATTAGGTAAAAAGGAAGCAACACAATCCAAATTGGCACTTCTGGGAGCATGTGCCAGGATCCACATGAAACTTAGGACAATATGTCATTAGCCCAATTTTCCACTTGACAAAAATCATAGCTTCTTCTCTTAATCATTCTTTTGAGACATGTTTTAGTGGCACTTACTAAGGGAAGATGCCATTGTGAACAGAACAATCCCTTTTCCTTTCTTTACAGAGCTGACAGTCTAGTGACAGATCACAGCCACATGCCAACAGGTGGACTTGGGCGTCTGCACTCTTCCTGGTGCCCTGCTGTGCTCAGGACAGTCCTCATTGACAACTGATCTTCAATCGTGATGATGAATGGCCAGTGTGCCAGTTCAGGTGATCAGTTCAATGCTTACCCTACCCAAAATCCACAAGGTTTCTTCTAGGACTTATAGCTAGACAATTTTTTAGGACACCCAGGTGAAACCAGGGGAGGACAACAGCCAAAAGTTTCAGTCCAGCAGATCCTTTAAAAGTTTCTGGAATAAACAATTTGCTGGCCCATAAAATTGGAATAAGAGATATAGAAGGTGAGAGCTTTTAAAGGACTCTTGTGAGACAATCTAAGCCAGAACTGTCTGTTTACAGATGAGCAGAGAAGCCCAGAAAGGGAACCTCAAGGAAGGCCCCATTCAACATGAGTGAACAGCAGATCCAGGGCAATAACCAAGAATTTCCAGACTCCTGTCCCCTCTTCCCTCAATTTTTTTAATGTCTCTATTTGAGTGTGGTCATCAAAGGGATGAAGAATAAAGGAAGGAAAAAGAAGGCCGAGTAACGGGGTATAAAGAATCTTCCAAGATGGAGCTGTCAGTGCTTTGAAGGCATTTCTGCAAGGAGAGAAAGAACCAAACCTCCTACCGAAAAACAGTCTGCAAGACTATCTTGCTTGCTTTCATTCTTTCAATTTACTTTTATTATTTTTTTTTCCTTTTTCAAAAGCACAGTGAGATTTTCTAATAGAATATATGCAAATATATAATTATATAAATATATAGTATATACCAAAACTATAATTCCACCACGAACAGATAAGCCTGATTAAACTCCCAGGGATATATTCTTCCAGACGTTAACTCTGCCTACATCTGTCCTTTCTGTTACTATAATGAGAGAACACTGTTCATATTATCAGGTGGTCCGGTTTATTTGATATTTTTAATTTGTTGATTTGTTTCGACCCACTTGACCATTCAACTCACCTTACTGGTAAAATTCTTTGAGTCTTGGAAAGGTGATTTGAGAAGGACAGGAAAGGCTTCCTTCCCACCCCCCATGCCTGGATTATCCCTTCTCAATCTCCTCCTGATGCCAGGAATTCCATTAGAGAACCAGTGGTGTGTGTTGATGCATGGATTAGCATGCAAATGCATGCAGGAGAGGCCGGACATGAGGTCCTTAACAGTAATTGAAATCATTGCCTGAGCTAGCTGAATGGATCCCACCCAGCCAGCAGCCAGGGAGGAAGCTTTTGGCAGGAGGGAGAAAGGACCCGGGAAGGAGGGTGCTGTGGTTTGTGTGTCACTGGGAGGAAGGTGAGGAGAGAGCTCCAGACACTTCTCTGGCAGCCCCAGAAGGAGCTACAGGAAAGGCGTAAGTTCAGAAACTCCCAAAGGAGAAACCCAAATAAATGGAGAGCAGAGAGAAGAGAGACAACTTGTTCTGCCAAAAGTATGCCCTTCAAGAGTGTCCTCATCCTCCATATTAAAATTGTGCTGATAATCATATTGCTGTTTGTATCATTCATTCATTCACTCATTCACTCATTCACTCACCGGTATTTATTAAAAGCCTGCCAAGTGCCAGGGACTTCCCTACATGCTGCCTTGTGACCGTCAGTGCAGCAGACGTGGTCCTGCCCCTGCTATGCCCACAGCCCAGGGATAGCATTGGACTTTTAACACGCAGACACACACATAATCACATAATTAAAACCCGTTAAAAGTGCTAAGTGCAGAGGAGGAAAATAACAGTGTTCTAGAAAAGAAAATAACAGAACAGGACATAAATTAAACAGCAGGGTCAGGATGGCCCCTTGACCTGGTGATATTCAAAGGCAATCTGAAGAAGAAGAAGGAATCAGGCAGTCAAATTCACAAAGAAAGGGCTCTCCAGGGGAGGATAGCTTGAAAGGAGACCTGGTGGCAGGAAAGAGTAGAGCTCATTGGAAGGTCAGAAAGTCTGTTCAATGTGGCTGGAGCTTCTCTAGCAGTTAGAGGGGTCGGCAGGGGTGAAGGCCCTATATGATCTCTGTTAAGGATTTTGGATGTTTTAAGAATTTTCTGCAGAAAAATGACATTTCTCAATTTATTTATTTTTAAGATGATTATGGCTATTCCATGGAGAATGTTTATCCAATATTTTTTTACCTCTTTTTTTCCACCATTCATTATCATTCTATAAACAAGATGAGAAAATAAATACCCATTTAAAAAAATGACTAGAATGTGGGTGTTAGCTCTCTGAGGTTAACCTTTACTCCATGGAAATTTTCTGAAGTTCTGAAGAGGTAGATCTATTTTCAGCAAGGCCAAAGCTGTGCTTCTGCCTAAACAATGGATCATGTTTTTAAAGCATTTATTAATTGCTAGATGCTTTGTTAAGAAATTTGTATAAATGTTTCTTTTTTAAAATTTTTTAAAATATTAAATCCTTATAGCAACCTGATGCAGGAAATGTTGTGATTATTCCTATTTGACAAATTAGGATCTTTAACAGACCCACTAAATCCCTGCAATAAATCAGAATTGGATCCCCTTGCCCAGGCTCTGTGCTGCTAATTGTGCCTTCAGCTGTTGCTCCAAGGGGTCTGTTGGCCCCCAAGGTCTCCCTCATTCCCTAAAATGGTTTACATCTGGACTCAAATGATTAGGGTCACAGGTCAGATTGTGGACCTTTAAAACAGCTTTCTTTTCTATCTAGAGAAAGTACTTCCATGTGTGTGAGGAGAAGTCTCTGGGTGTTTAGAAAACCTTATCAGGAAGTGAGGGTGGGAAATTATCAACTGCTTCTGTCTGCTGCTGCCTGGCTGCACTCAGCTGCTGTGACAAGTGATGTCTTACAAAGGGATAACATTGGTTGGTGTTGCCTGCTGACAGCAGCATGATTGGCGGTCGGTCTCAACCTCTAGAGCTGCAGGGCCCGCCCAGGAGCAGCCAGGCCAGCCCTTTGCTTTCAGACCGGGGCAGACCTAATCAATCAACCCATCCATCAATGTGTAGGTACCTGTTAAGAGCAGGATCTAGTCGTGAGGTAATATTTAGGCTCAAGAAACAATTAGAGAATACTTATCATTTACTAGATTGCAAGGAGAATGTTCTTACAAGGTGAAAAAAACCCATCAATGTATAATGTGACATTTTATAATAACTAGAAAAAATACAAACTGCCAACAGTGAGTTACAAAACAACCTAAGAGCTTCTAAAAATACCCAGGAGCGGGGTTGCTGGATCAAATGGTAGTTCTACTTTTAGTTCTTTGAGGTATCTCTATATTACTCTCCAGAGAGGTTGTACAGTTTACAGTCCCACCAGCAGAGTATGAGTGTCCCTATCTCTCCACATCGGCCATCCGCTCCAGCATCTGTCGTTTTGGACTTTTTGATAAAAGCCATTCTCACTGGGGTTAGATGATACCTCATTGTGGTTTTGATTTGCATTCCCCTTGTGATTAGAAATGTTGAACATTTTTTCATATGTTTTTAATATGTTTCTTGGCCATTAGTCTATCTTCTAAAGTTTCTGTTCATGTCCTTTGCCCACTTTTTAACAGGGTTGTTTGAATTTTTTCTTGCTGATTTTCCTGAGTTCTTTATAGATTCTAGTTATAAGCCTTTTATAAGATATATAGCATGCAAATATTTTCTCCCATTCTGTGCATTGGCTATTTGTTCTGTTGATTGTTTCCTTGGTTGTGCAGAAGTTTTTTGGTTTTTTTTTTAATTTAATCAAATCCAATTTTTATTTATTTTTGTGCTTGCTATGATTGCCCTTGGGGTCTTCTTCATAAATTCTTTTCCTAGGCTGATATCTAGAAGAGTTTTTCCAACGTTTACTTCTAGAATTCTCATAGTTTTGTGTCTTAGATTTAAATCTGTTATCCATCTTGAATTAATTTTTGTGAGTGATGAGAAATATGGATCCTGTTTCAATCTTCTACATGTGACTATCCAATTTTCCCAGCACCATTTATTGAATAGGGAATCTTTTCTTCAGTGTCTAGTGCTGTCTACTTTGTCAAAGATCAGATGGCAGTATGTGGATGGTTTTATGTCTGGGTTCTCTGTTCTCTTCCATTGGTCTACATCTCTAGTTTTGTGCCAGTGAAATGCCATTTTCATTACTGTAGTCTTGTAGTATAGCTTAAAGCCTAGTAAAGTGATGCTTCCAGATTTGTTCCTTTTGCTTAAGGTCGCTTTGGCTATTTGGGCTCTTCTGGTTCCAAACAAAGCATAGAATATTATTTGCCCAAAGGAAAAAAAGTGATTTTGTCAAAAAGACACTTGCATTAAAACTTTTGTTGCAGCACAATTCAAAATTGCAAAGATGTGGAATCAACCCAAGTGCCCATCAATTAATGAGTGGATTAATAAAATGTGGTATATATATACACCATGGAGTACTACTCAGCCATAAAAAATGAATTAATACATTGTGCAACAATCTGGATGGAACTGGAGAGCATCCTCTTAAGTGAAGTATCACAAGAATGGAAAAACAACCACCACATGTACTCACTATTTAATTGGAACAATTAACACTCATGTGCACAGATGTAAGTAAAACTCAACAGAAATCATGCAGGTGGGAGGAGGAGGGGATGGGTGAAATCATACCTAACAGGTACAAGGTACACTATCTGGGAAATGGGCACACTTAGTACCACCACCTGTTTTTGTATGGCTTACAAGGTAAGAAGGATTTTTGCATTTGTATAAGTATTTGTAAAATGTGACAGTTTTATGTAATTAGGATTTCGGTGTCTGTGACTAAAGTTTTACTGGAACACAGCCATGCTCATTCGTGTGTTGGCTACTGCAGCCTTCACCCGCCAGTGTCAGAGTTGTGTAGTTGCAACAGGGACTGTCTGTAATAATTACAATATGATCCTTGAGAGAAAAATAGTGCGCTGTTCCCTGCTACAGGAAAACAAAATCCCAAAAAATACTGTTAAATAATTCTTGAGACGGTAGACATTGGAATTATCAGACAAAGACTTTAATGTAGGTATTAACTACATTTAATGAAGTAAGGATTGGTACACATGAAATGAATAGAAAGATAGAATTTCTCCAGAGAGAAATAAAAACTACAAAAATAGAACCAAATGGGAATTTTAGAATTGAAAAATACAATATCTTAAGTAAAAAATTCACTAGATGGAGTCAATAGCAGACTGGAGATAACAAAGGAAAAGGTCAGTGAGCTTAAAGATACGTCAATAAAATTATTCCAACTATAGAACAGAGAGAGAAAAAGATGAGAGGTAAAAGAAAAAAAAAAAAGAACAGAGCCTCAGAAACCTATGAGACAATGCAAAAAGGTCTAATATTCAAGTCACTGGAGTCCCAGAGGAAAGGAGAATGAGATTGGGTTAGGAAAAAAATATTTGAAGTCACAAGAATTTTCTCCCAAATTTGGTGAAAGACATAAATTTACAGATTCAAGTAGCTCAGGAAGCTCTAAACAGGATGATCTCAAACAAAATTATGCCAGACACACCACAATGAAATTCATGAAAACCAAAGATAAAAGGAAGAAGTGGAACCAAATAGTTACTAAAAACTCAGTGAAGTCTACAGAAGAGTGATAAAGAGATTAGTCAGAGAGAGGAATTTGAAATAAACGTAGAAATTTATGGTTGTAAGAAACTTTCAATATTTTGGCATCTTAAACCCTTGCACGTGACATTTTTACCTGAGGAAAATCAAGGCCAGGAATGTTGAATGACTTGACCAAAGTAACTCTCAGGCAAGTGGGAAGGAAGGAAGGAAGGAAGAAAGGAATGAAGGAAGGAAGGAAGGAAGGAAAGAAGTAAGGAAGGGAAATCTTTGTTGAGTAGATGAGTTAGCAGGGATCTTAACACTGACTCTTATCATCATGTTTTTCCTTGTGGGGTAAAAAGAAAATGGTGATATTTATGAGATGAAATATTTTAGGAGAAGGCAATGCTCACTGAAGCAGCTCAGTCGGGGGGTTGGGACATCCAGGCTTACACTGGGCACCGGTGGACATCACAACGACATGGTGAATGCGTGAATGGAAATCTGTAAAGAAGCCAGTGAAACATTTTGCTTACTTGCATATTTTTGCTGAAGTCATGTTTAAAAGGGTGGGGATGGGGAACAGTGCCTTTTTTACACAAGGACAAAACCATCTGAAAATTCAATCATGAAAGACAGCACTAATTTCATTGCCAAGAAAAAATAGACAAATTTTCTGTTGATATTACGTAGCCAGAAAAAGAAAAGTGGGACAATAGATTCTTGGCTACATTCACGAATGCTTTGACAGAGTATTGCTTCTCTTTGTCTTCCACACCCTCCTCCCCCTTCTCCTCCTCTTCTTCCTCCTCCAAGGGGTGAGCTTCAATTTTCCTGCCTGCTTTGGGAATTCTGACTTTTCAGAGTGGCCCAAATAGAGACCACGTTTCATGAAGCCGTACTAGGTCTCTTTAAGGAAATGCCAAAGAAGCTCTTACAACTAACATTTGCAACGTACAACTTTAGGGATTCAGATAAGAAAACAAAGGGAGAGGAGAGAGTCTGTTTAGGAGAAGTATTCTGAGGTCCTAAGATTCAGTCTAGGACATAGAGAGTTGAAATCTTGTCAAGGTCCCCGGAAATGTGTCAGTACACAGGGGGTCAACTGACTTTTAGTTAAGAGGCAGAGCAGCTTTTCTAAATATCTTAGGAGGAGTCAGCAGGAAATCTGGATGAGCACTGTCACTTGTTGATGGTCTCAACTTCTGATGGTGCTACGAAAAGGGACCCTTGAAACACAGCCTAGGGCAGCATTAGACACCACCCATGCAGGCATCGGAAGCCCCTGCTGTGGCAACTTGCACCTGAGGGTCAGGAGGCCACCACCATTCTGAGCAGAGGGAACAAGACTGGAATGGATAGCCAGTAAAGGACACCTTTAAATTCAGTCCAATAGAACTCTCCCGGGTACTCAGACTTCCTCCAGGACAACAGACAGGGCTTGGCATCCTTGAAGGGGCTGTGATTTGTCTTTAAGCAGAGGGGGTACAAACTACCATTTGTAGCCCCGCTATAAATCCTAGACATGTCTTTGATGTTGTTGTTATCTGGAAAAGAATGGATTGTATTTGTGTCACTGTTCCTTGCAAAGAATAACTACCACAAAATACCCTATAGTTTGTAAAGGTATTTTGAACAATACCAGTAGTTTGGAAAAATCTCTAAAATCTCCAGATTTTCTCCAAGCCTACGCCAATCTGGCCTAATCTTTCTGCGTATGACATTTTCCTTTGTTCTGTCTTTTTTGGCCCCAGACTCAATATATAAAAAAATATTGTTTTAAAAAACGAAATGGATGGCTGACATCGAAAGGAAGGACCTCAGGGAGTTTCTTGCAAAGGAAGGTGGAGGTCCAAGATTTGTTTTGAAAGCTCTGCTGCTCTGGCCCTTCCGGACACAAATTGGGAGGGGGAGAAGTGGAGAGGTGATATAAAACAGAATTTGGCAGGAGAAAACAAAACAAAAACTTCTGGAAGACAGTCAGGCAAATTCTATCTGTATAGCCTTGGCTGAAATGCCTTGTTTCTTTAATTTCGTTTGGAGCTCCAATTTAATTTTATCTTATTTATTGCCACTATTATTATTATTAATATTGCAGAAAGCTGAGCTAGAAGGACTTGCCTTGAGTAATAATCACAAGAACATAACAAGATGCTCCTCTAGTGACTCCCAGGGAGAAGAGTCTACATAATCGTTCTCCTGACAATATTTTGAGAGATATAACTGAAGAGTAAACAAATCTAAAAATTATTAGGCATGATGGCTTGCATATTAGATGCTAATTCATTCTAAATGGAATGATCAGCTTCAAAGGAAGTTTGCAGACACACATTGCCCTTTCCTTGTTTTTGTGCTCAGTATTGATTAAGGAGGATTGGGCTCAATGCCACATGAGGAAAGGTACATTTGGCACCAGCGTAGTGGCCATTGGGGATGGAGAGGCACCAGCTGATGGCTTAAGAAAGTCAACAGGTTGATGCTAGGGAACCGACTGTGGCAACAGGTCCACAGGCTGCAAAGTTGGTGCCAGGTGGAGGGAAAAGGCATGGAGCCTGTTTTGAGTCTCAACTCATACAAAATATGAGCATTGGTAGTCCTTTTTGTAAAATAAATGAGGTGCCAGGACTCAGATGTTGCTAAATTATGAAATGCGTTCCTCTCTCCTCTTGTCTTCATACGCTCCTCCTCTCTTCTTTGTTCCCATTAACTTGTGAACTTGTAGTTTCTGCCAGAAGAGTCAGTACGGATGGGAATGTTAATTTATTTAAGGCCATTCCAGTGAACGGTGTTTGTAAGCTGTTGGTGTGTTGCTCAGCTGAGCAGGTGTACATAGTGCAAATAACCTTCTAGAATGTGGAAGCATCTCCAGTGGGAGTTTTTCAGAGGTTCGTCTTAATTCATTTTGGTGGAAGATTCCTTTTTTTTTCTTCATTAATAAATGAATCACAAACTGCTGACCTCTTTCGTTTCAATATAAACCAATTTAGTAAATATTAATCAGTTACTACTCTAGGCCAGGTAATAGTTGTTGCTAAAAAAGAAACAAATAATGTAGGATGTGCTCTCAGGAAATATAGTCTAGGATAGAAAACAGACATACAGCAAAGACATAGTCATGCAAAGTAATAAGTTTTATCCTCAAAGAATGTGTAAGAACAGAAACAAGAAAACTAGCTGTGTATGGTAGTGGGGTTGCTTAGGGAAAGCTTTACTAAATGCTTAAGATTTGAGTCACTTTTTGGAGAGGAGAATAAAATGGGTTTGCATTTTAAACAAGGGGAGAGGTATGGAGTGTCAGGAAGCAGAAACCACATTCGCAAGGCATGGAAGTGGGACATGTCGAAAGTGTTATAAAAATCCAAGCCGTTCAGTATCGGTAGAGCATAAAGTTGTGAATAAGCAAGTAATGAAGTGTAGCTCTGCAGAATCTTGTCCAAAGAGAGAAGAAACAATGGAGTTTGGTGAACTCCATCCTCAGCTAGCAGAGAGGACAGGAGTTCAACGCAGCTTCTAGTTCCATCTCTGAGATGATTATTAAAGGAAAAGTCTAAAAAAAGTTGTCAAACTCTAGAACTTCTGTTACTTTCTCATGCATGTTAATCCACACTTATTCTCTCAAAACAGTCATTACTGAAACCTTTAAAGGAATGTGGGTCTTCAGACATTTTTCTTCAAGAGAAGCAAGAAATAGAGGAACTGAGGAGCTCCCACACAAGCCACGGTGTAGACTTCCCCAGGGTGTGGGACTAGGTCAAGGAAAGATGGACAAGCAGGCTATGATGGGAAATCTCATCAGAGGGAGAGGATGGGTGTCTGCATGAACACCTGGAAGGGCCCAGGATTGTGGAACAGTTACCAAGAAGGAATATTTTTTCCCACATACAAATCTGGCCAAAGTATACCTTTTCCCATTTGAACAGGAAGGGCCCTGCTCCCAGAAAAGGATAAGAGGCTGGATCTAACACCCCATCTCAAGGTCTGGAAGCATCAACAGGCATGTGATTCTCTGCTTTTGGTGACAAGTAATACTGACTTGGGAATCTTGTCTAAGAATGGTGTGAATCTATTTATTTATTTATTTTTTCCAAAAATTTTACTGGGGGAAAACTACAAAACACAGTACAATGTTTACAGTCACAATTTGTAGTGAGCTGATTTCCCAAAATATATTACAACTCAAGTTGACTTATCTTGTTACATTCAAAAATCTACTCTGTTGAAGTAGTCCAGAGAGTACATACATAGTGCTCCAACTGTACCTACGTACAACCAACACTCCATTTTAAGTGTATAATTACATGATTTTCAGTGAATTTACCGAGGTGTACAGTTAATCACATAAATCAGTTTTAGAGGATTTCCTTTAGTTTCTTCTTTATACACTTCTGTATTTTCTGTTCTTTTAATAAGTACTGACTTATAAATAAAAATGCTGTTTCCATTTTGAAAAATATTAATAAATTTGAGGGCTTTATTTAGCAATAGTATTTCAATGTCTTGATATTTCACCTAAATTAGGCACTTTTTATTAGGAATTTCTTGAGAATTTAAAGTTTCACCTTGAGAAACCTTTTTAAGTATAAAAATTTTTTTATACCTTCCATCAGGTCTCACATACACTGTAGCCTTATTAATTATGGAATAAAGACACATTCTTATTCATTTCTTCATAAATAGGTGCTTTCTATTTTCCTTTGTATATATGAAATCCTATTACAAAATTGGAGATAATAAACTTATTATCTTCTATTTGCCTATCATCCTGAAACTATTTTAAAAATGCCTAAATATTCTCCTATAAAGAAGTTTGATATAAAACATTAGTCGCAAGATACAGATGAAAAAGTTTAACCTGGTGTTTTAGCAATAAAATGTAAAAAGTGATGCAAAAGTAGTTATTAGAATACTAGATGATAGTGAATGTCAGAAGTTTTAAAACAAGTTCAAGAATTGCATATATATTCTGGTGGGAATGTAAAATGGCACAGCTTCCCAAGAAAACAGTAATTTCTTATAAAACTAAATAAGCAATTACCATACAAACCAGTAACTGCACTCATGGGTATTTATCCCCGGGAAATAAAAACCTATGTTTACATAAAACCAGTACATGAATGTTCATGGAAGGCTTAGTTATAATAGCCAAAAACTGGAAGCAGTGCAGATGTCCACTTCAATGGGTAAATGCTTAAATAATCTGTGGTATACTTGTTTAATGAATTAGTACTTTGTAATAAAGAAGAGCACACCATCAATACACTCAACAACTCGGATGAATCTCAAGGGAATTATGCTAAGAAAGAGGAGGAGAAGAAGTATTATTCTAAAAGGCTACATATTAAATGTATTCATTAGTATTTCTGAAATAAAATTATAGAGATAGAGAACAGAGTAATGGTTGCTAGAGGTTAGGGACAGGTAGTTGGAGAAAATAGGCGAGAGAGGTGAATACGATTAAAGGAGCAAAATGAGGAATCCTTGAAGTGATGGAACTGTTCTGTATCTTGACTCTGGTGTTGGATACACAAACCTACACATGTGCTAAAATTGCATACAACTAAATACACATACAACGCAAAAAATCTAGATAATATCAGCAGATTGTATCAATGTCAGTGCTCTAGTTTGGACTGGTCTGCATTCACTCCCAGAGCCCCTCCTCCATCTCAGCACAATGTATTAGGAAAACTCACAGCACCCGACTTCACCTTGGGGAAGGAAAGAAAAGCCTAAAACATATCCAATATTTAGACTTTGGAGGGGAGCTACCCGAGCATCTTGTTTTTGTCTCCCTGGTCTTAGCACTGACAGAATCCAAAATATGCTAGATGCCCAGGGGCCGATGAGAACAGCAGCAAAAAGGGAATTGGATGGTATACTGCTGCTCCAGAGGACACATGGTATAGCAAACAGACACCAGAGGGAGCAAGATATTATGAACTCCTGAAAAAAGAAAGCAGCAATTCCCTCTTATTAGGAATTTACACACACAAGTCCAAAGAACACACATCCATAGAAATGTAATGAGGGGCCCTCAAAATCTCTAGCCAGGTTGATTGGTAAAGATTTTCTCATATACATAGCCGGTTTGTTAAGCCTGTGAGAAACAGCAGTTCTTTTCAAATGCACAGAGACCAAAACACAATGTCAAGGAACAAAAAGCAACAGAGAACATTGCCCAAAAAAGGGACGGAATAAATCTCCAGAAAACAACCCTAAAAAAGTAGAGGTATATGGATTATCTGACAAGGTATTTGAACTAAGTAATACCATAATAAAACTGTAATAATTAATTAATGATAATTATTAATTATTAATTAATAAACTAATAAAAATGCTCAATGAACTCAGGGGAAAAATACATGAACAAAACAGGTATTTGAAAAAGAGAAAATATTTTTTTAAAAACACACATATAGAAATTTAGGAGCTGAAGAATGCCATAGCTGAACTGAAAAATTCACTAGAAGAGTTCAACAGCAGACTTGATCAAAAAGAAGAAAGAATCAGTAAACTCAAAGACAGACTATTTTAAATTATGCACTCAGGAGCAGAAAGGAAAACATAAAAAGAGCAAAAAATCTTAAGGACTTAGAGGGCACCATCAAGCAGACCAATATACACATTGTGAGCATTACAGAAGAAGAGAGAGAGGAAAAAGCAAAAAGCCTATTTAAAGAAATACCCAGAAATGTTAACCTCTTAGAAGTTAAGAGTAGAACATAAGTTACTAGGGGATAGAAAGGGCATGGGAAAGGGGGGATAGGAAGAGATTTGTTAAAGAATATAAAATTACAACTAGATAGGAGAAATAAGTTCTAGTATTCTATATAGCACTATAGGGTGACTACAGGTTACAATTATGCATTTTCAAATAGCTAGAAGAGAGAATATTGAATCTTCCCAAAAAAGACATGATGAATGTCTGAGATGATGGATATGCAAATTACCCTGATCTGATCACTATACATTTTATGTATCAAAACATAACTATGTAACCCCATAAGCATGTTAAATTATTATACATCAATTTTTAAAAAAACTTATTAAAAAGAAATAATAGCCAAATATTTCTCAAATCTGGGGGAGGAAATGAACATGCAGATTCAAGAACATAACATATTAATACTTATGGGATTCAGCAAAAGCAGTACTAAAATGGGAATTTATAGTGATAAATACCTACATTATAAAAAGAAGGACTTCAAACAACCTAACTTTACTAGCAAACCAAATTGACTGCTAGAAATAAAGAGGGACATAGTGACTAATAAAAACAACAAATTATAAGGAAAATTTGAGTAGCACAGTTATGAAACTTATCCTAATGGAAATATGTAAAATACCGTACCTAACACTAGCAGAATAGACATTTTCTTTAATTACATGTAGAACATTTATGAAAACAAGCCATATAATGGATGACCATACAGTAACAGGACATTTCACAGGACATTTCACAGGATTGAAATCGTAATAAAGTATGTTTAAAGACCATAGTTGAATAAAGCTAAAAAATCAATAAATTAAAGAGCACAACTTTAAATGCCTGAAAATTAAACACAATATGTATAAACAACCTATAAATTAAAGAAGATTAATATTAGAGAATATATTTTACTGAAGAATAATGAAATTATGACATAGAATAACTTTTGGAATGCAGCTAAAGTGTAAATGAAAATATACTTGTGTAGCTTTAAATGTAATAGGCTATGGCCTAATGTCCAACTCAAGAAATTAGAAAAGAACAGCATAATGAACACAAAGAAAGCAGAAGAAAGGAAATAATAAAGAGCGTAAGTAAATGAAATGAAAAATAACTGTAAAACAGAGCAAAGGAACACATTCAAATGCCAGTTGTTTGAAGACACTAATAAAGTTGATAAACTTCTGACAAAACCAGTCAGCGAAGAGAAAGAACACAAATTACCAATATTAGAAATGCAAAAAGAGGACATCACTATATATACTAAAATTTGTTAGTGAAAATAAGAGAGTTGGTTTCCTATTCTGGACTTATAGAATGGTTTACAAATATTTTTTTTCATACCCCATACATTGCCTTTTCTTCTGCTGTTTCCTGAAGCACTATAACAAATTACCACAAACCTGATGGCTTAAAACAACAGAAATTTATTCTCTCACAGTTCTGGAAGTTCTTTCCAGAAGTCCAAAATCAGTGTCCCTGGGCCAAAATCAGGGTGTCAGAAAGGCACCCTTCTTCTCAAAGCTTAGGAGAAAATCCATTCATTTTCTCTTCAAGCGCTTGATACTTGCCCTATCTTTGGGTTTCTGGCTATATCATTTCAATTTCTGCTTTTGTGGTCAGTCTATCTTCTCTCCTCTTCTGTCTGTGGAATCTTCCTCTGCCTCTCTCTTATAGGGAAAACTGTTTGCGTTTAGAGCCTACCCAATAATCCAGAATAATGTCCCCATCTCAAGAACCTTAATTTAGTCACATCTTCAAGGACCTTTTTTTGCCATATACAGTCATATTCATTGGTTCCAAGGATTAGGGTATGAATATCTTTTGGGAGCCCATTTTACAGCCTACCACAGTAACTATGAAGAATTTTATTCCAATTAATTTAAAAATTTAATTAAAAGATGAACAAATCTTTAGAAAAACAACCTACCAGAGCTAACACAAGAAGAGATAGAAAATATGACTTTTCTTATATTTATTAGAGATTAAATCTGTTTTTTAAAATCTTCCCGCAAAAAAAAATTCTGGTAAAGATGGCTTTAGCAGTGATTTCTTCCAAGTATAAGAAGCAGCACCAATCTTACATGTAAAGGATACTTCCCAACTGATTTTACAAGGGTAGAATACACTTATACCAAGCTTTGATACAAATATTAGAAAAATATTAACTTCAAACTTACTCATGAATACAAATGCAGCAATCATAAATGAAACCTTTGCAAACTGAATCCCTCTAATCGTGGGTATGTACATCTGATCATATACATAATAGTTAACATGCATTAAAATTTTACTTTGTATTACGTATGAATTTTGTAGTGCTCTACATGAATATTCTTATATAATTTTCACTATTAACTTATGAATTAGGCACTCTTTTAAACCCCATTTAACAGACAAGAAATGAGATATGAGGTTAAATGGATTACATTTATACATTATATTAATTAATAGCATAATTAGATTCCACTAATAAGAACTACTGGAAAAACTCAGGAAGCCTTCCAGAGACATGAAGGTATGATCTCAAGGAAGAGAGAATGTGGCTGTAGGAGGGACAGTTTATTGTTTAAAACTCTGGTCCAAGCAGCCATTATTTTACTGCTAATTGAATGTTCTTCCATCATAACCTGAAATTCCATACAATAAATACTTGTAATTTATTTTTTTCCCATGGTGAGAAAAGTCTGTTAAACTATAATCCAGATATTGTCACTCTTCTACTCAAAATGCGTGTCAGCTTCATAGTGCATTCGATTGTCTTTATGATGGTCTGCAAGGTCCTACACAATGGATCTCACATCTTACTCCTACTTTCCTGTTTCTCCGCTCTTCAGCCACACTGACCTCCTTACTATTTCTCACACAGGCTGGTACAGTCCAGTCTCGTAGCCTGTGCACTGGATATTCAATCTGCACAGAACATGTTTCCCACAGATATCATAGCTCTCCCTCCCAATGGGACCTAATCAATTTCTTCCATTGTCCCACTTTTCAACAAAGTCTACCCTGATTTATTTAACATTTAATCCCCAACCCCAAGGCAGCCCCCCCATCCATCTGATCCTGATTTGTTTTCATAGCACTATCATGTTCTAACACACTATTTAAATAATTCATTTAATATGTTTATTATCAATCATTGCCCAGTAGAATTGAAACTCCAATAGGGAAGAGATTTTTGTCTACCTTATACACTGCTGTACTCGCAGATCCTAGGGGAATGCCTGTTCCACAGCAAATAATGAATATTTGTGGGAGGAATGCTTCAGCCAAAAATTCTGACATATAAAAAAATAAATCTCTATTTGAAACTGATTGTTCAGAGGACAGGAAATTCAAGGGCTGCTACATAGTTCTGTGCATTTGTTTTAAAATATGTGAAATTGGATGACATCGTATTATATCATATCTTTATGCTTGCTGTCTGGATCCACAAGCTACTTGTTCATTTCATCATTAGACAATTTCTTCCAAATCCTATATTCAGGTCACTTTTCTGAACACAAACTGTACTTCTTTAATGAAGCATCATTGCCACGATGAGTTTCATCAATTTGACTGAGTGTCCATCCATACTAACTGTGCAACTCCATAGGAAAGATTGCTGTTATCTGAAATCATTGAGCTAACAGTATTCAGTTCAGTCTCAGTTATCTTTGAGGAAAGCAATGGAAATGTATTTGGTGTGGGACAGTTTTTGAATATAATGGACCTTTTTTTATCCCTTGATGTTGTATGCCAGGTCCATCAATGTCAGACAGAAATAGTCTGACCTTGAAATGTTTGGTCCAGGTGCCATGGATGAACTGAATCAGATCAATCAAACAGCTGATTGGATCATTGTGTGACAATCAGTTCTCAAGATGACCCAAGAAAAGACATTATGGAACAGTAAATTCTGACTACATAAAATATAACTATAGATTACCTTAAAAATAAATCCTGATGACCTATATACAAATTACCCAACAGACTATTTTATGATAGAGTAGTCTGGAGCAATGCGGATGATATCCATATTTTTAATTCTGCTAAACTTGGGATCTTTCAAAATAGACTCACACAACAAATAGCAATAATAAATAAAATCTACATGTTGAAACTACAGATGCTGAGAAAATTTGTAAATCCATTTCATATGCCTTAAATTTTTTTAAGCTCAGTTATGTAAATTATTTTTCTAAAACATGACAATTTGTGTATTATGGTATGTTATTAGCACAAAATGAAACTGATTCAAGCACTCAACTGATTTTTTTTTCACCAAAATTTGCATCTCACTTGAATATATTTTTAAAACCATGCCACAGTCAATAAAAGTAATTACTCTAGGATTAGGCATAGCTTTTATTGGATTAATGCTGTATTGTATAAAATATAAGACTATTCTTGAATTATTGCAAAATCTCATCATACTTAAGCTATGTCCTTCTCTAGTGACCTGGAAAAAGTGATTTAGGCAGGGAAAACTTACAGATATTTTTAATTGGTCTGATTACAGCACATCTTTTCTTTTGGCATATCTGAGAAAAACAGTTTTCCATGTACTAATGTTCATTAAATATCTTACTCTTGAACATTATCTAGCCTTATGCTACACTTGGTAAAATTGTTTTGATATGTGTTCAGTTTTTCACTCAACATATGCTTTTGAGCCCTAGTATATGCTAGGCATTTCATCTGGGCATTAAGGATAAGGATTCAGCAGTAAACAAGATAACCTAAATCTATTTGAGAAGAAAAGTGTTTTTTTTAAAAAATGAAAAAAAATAATTACAGGTTATGGTGAGTTGAAAGAAAAAAATATGATGATTTGCTACAGTAATTGGGAACCGGCTTGGATGGGATAAGGGAAGTCTTCTCACATAGCCTGAGTCACCTGTGAGGGCTAAATCCTAATTATTTGATGAAAGCAGGCATTTCAGTGAAGGCAGAACCTTAACTCCTAAATCACTATTCTGCTGTTTACTTTCAAAAACAATTTTTTTACCTTCTTAAGCTTGAAGAATTATACCGAATCATAGAGTTAGAGAATGCTACATCTGGAAGCCATCTTCAAATTCATCTACTGTCTAGTTTTATCTCACTTTAAAGATGAGATACCCAATGCCCAGAGAGTTAAATAGTTTTTAAAAAAAATTACCAATACTTTTGTGAGGGGTGAGAGGTAAGGATCCAGTTT
>CAUYRT010051961.1:0-33104 GCA_963574885.1 Lepilemur ruficaudatus | reverse complement strand
AATTCACATTCCACAGTGATGGCACCATGCTGCTTTCTTCAATTCTGGCTTGCTGGGTCTAGCAGAGTGCCCGGGCATAGCAGGCATACCGTGCACATTTATTGAATTAGTGGATGAAAGACCATATCAGAGAATAAAGCTCGGTCCAACGAATAAAAAAGAGGAGTAAAGCTGAATTCCATGCAATTAAAAAAAAGAGAGAGAGAAAAGAAAGTAGTGAGCTCTTGAAGGCTAGGTGAAAGAAGCTGTTTTTGAAGGAAGCATTTCAGTAGGAAAATAGGCTGTTTGAGTTCTCTATATTCATTAAACTGTTTCTTAAAGGGGGGGGGGTGAAAACCTGCTTGTTTAGAAAAAAACAAAGTGTCCAAAAGAGGCAAGGCAACTTCTTTCTCTTTCTTCGGTCCAGAAGGTCTCTGATAGTCTAGGAATGAAGTAAGATGCTGGGAAAGTGGAGTGTCAGCAGCGAGATTATCTGGGGTCCATGGGGGAGAGCTGTTCTAGACCTCTCAAGCCACAGCATGGGGCCCGCATCCTTATCACAGAGCTCCTCCCTATGTGGGCCATTAGACTTGAAAAGTGAAATGAGATGACACTCGGAGAAAATATTGAAGAAGAGATTCACGTGGGGCTACAGAAGATAAACTCTGTGCTCTCCTGGACCTTGTAATTTTGTACTTGTGCTAATAGGCGGATAGTAATGATGGATAATTGGATGATTTAGTCTTCTCTTCTCAGATACTTACAGTTGTAAGAAGAAATTCTGAAGTTTTAACTCTTTAAAATAAAAGACAGATCTCTGAGGATGGGCCTTTAGAGCAGAGGACTTTTTTTTTTTTTAATTTAGAATGCTACAAAATTCCGTTATTAGTGGAGTGGTCATTTAATTTGCCATCATAACCTGGACACTTTTAACATTGAAAGAGGTCACAATCGAAAATCATACCAGAACAGCAGGCATAGCTAGGACTGTCCCGGTAAACTGGCATGTATGGTCACTCAACTTTTTTTTTTTTAATTTTTGTTTATTTATTTATTTGTTTATGTTATTTCATTTCAGAATATTGTGGGGATAAAAACACTTTGGTTACTTATATTGCCTTTGCACCATCCAAGTCAGAGCTACGAGATGCCCGTCCGCCAGAAAGTGCACACCACATCCTTAGGTGTGAATTTACCTATCCCCTTCTCTCCCCTCCCACTGGACACCCAAATAATGTTACAGCTGCATTTTCATCTGGAGCCAATGGCAATCGGTGTGACCATAAAATGAAATATTTATTTCTGAGCCAGCCAAGGCAGTTAGACAAGTGGAACAGTAACTGCTGTGAACGGCAGGAAGGACCATCTCTGCTTGGTCCAAGCTCTGCTCCATAAATACCTTGGCCAGGCCACAGGCTCTCTTTTAACCACAAGGATTACTTTGTAGATTTTTTTACTTCCAGGGAGCACACTGCAGAAGGGGTAGGTAGATTAGAATCTCTGGAAAGAGTAGAGGAACGTTCTCGGGGCAGCATTCCTGCTCATGGGGATTCTGTGCACTGTACACCAGGCCCCTAGCGTTGCCTCGAAGGTCCCATCAGGGCCCAGACACTCTCCTTTTGGTGACCTTGCCCCACTTTCTAGGAAATATATTAAAGTATAACAATTTTCCACAATTGAATCATAAAAATGTATTTTTGTAAGGCATGTTTTCCAAATTAATTAGCTCCCAGTAACTCTTCATGAATAGTTATGATTTTTCTGTATATTCAAAAAATGTTGCAAAGTAAGAAAATCTACTTTTAAGGTCTTTGCAAATGTAATGAAATTTTTATGAAGATTAAATGTGACCAATATAATATTATTTTGAGGAAATTTAATTAAACATTTATGAATTTTGACTCTCTAATTTAATTTTTATATTTTGGACTGTACACGCACACACGTGTGTGTGTATCTCCCTCTAAACCGTTCCCTAAGCCACTGGGAAGCTCACAGACTCCAGACACCCTGCCAGTGGCATCCAAGGCAAACACCAATAAACCAGTGCTGCCTGGTGGGCAGGTTTCATGCATGTGGAATTGAGTCCAGGACTACAGGACTCCTTGTTTGGGTGGTTCATCTGAATAATAAAAAAACAAGATTTTCTATTTCCCCATTCCTGTGAAGAATTAAGTTTAATGATGATAATGGGTTGAAGTGGGCCTTCTTTGAGAGACACCAGGATCATCCGGGGAACAGACACTTTGAAGGCAGACAAAACCGAACTGATGTCTTGGCGCAGTCTCTTACGGGTTTTGCGCCTTTGAGCAAGTCACTTGATCCCTCTGAATCTCAGTTCTTTTATCTGTATGATAAGAATCGTAATTTTTACCTCACAGTATGCTTAAAAGCATAAATCACCGTTTCTCGAGGTGCAACGTGAGCAGCAGCATTGGTGTGGGATTGTGAGTAACGGAGCCATGACATCTAGGGGCTCAAACCAAATGAGAGATGATTCCCTGCATTAGCGTCTGGAGGTGGGCAGCCCAAACTGGCATGGGGGCCCCCTGTGGCCATCAGGGACCCAGGTCCCAGCCATCTTCCTGCTCCTTCATCCCGTCATGCTGCTTCCACTGTCAGGTCCGGCTGCAGGTCCAGCGTGACAGCGGAGGCTGCAGTCCTCACACCTGAGCTGCAGGCTGACAGGGAAGGAGGAATGCATGGGGAGGGTGTGCTCCTCCTTCCTTTTGAAGGTCTTCCTGGAGGGCTCACAAAGGTCCCTCTGTGTCTTATTTGCTCAGATTTACTTATATGGCCATGACTGAAAAAAAAAAAAAAAAGAGGCTGAGAAGAACAGCCCTAGAACTGGGTATAGATCTCAGGTCATCTCCAGGAAGGAAGAGGCCCTGGGCATTGACTACCCCACTAGCAGCCTCTGTCTTGGTGCTGTGGGAAGAATCAAGATGACTCCAGGACACACGTGAGATAAAGCACCTAAATGTGACTCCTCATGGGAAAGTTCCTTCGTTTTCAATTTTCTTTCAATACTTCTGTTTAATTCAAGAAAAACAGTAAGTTTTAGTCTAATACATTTTTATCATTAACCCTTGCTAATCTCCCTTTTAACAAAGAGATCAAGTGCAGGACCACCTTCTCTAGCTGGCAAGAGTATCTGGCTAGACTTTAATAATGTTGATTTGTTTTCATTGAGTTTGCTTTTACCAATACCTTCTATGCATGGACAGTAACACTGGATTTATTTATTTATTTATTTAGGGGAATGATGGCACTTTTTACTTGCAAATAAATTTAAATACAAAAGGAATCATTGCAAGCAAAAAATATTAAGCAATTCAGGTAGAGGGAAAGAGGTAAAATCATGAAAGTTTTATGTGAATGATGGAAGTTGGGGAAATAGTGATATTAAATCCAAAAATAGACACAAAGCTGCCAGATCAGTATCTGGGCAAGTTACATTGAACTTCTAGCCATTATTTATTGTTTGAAAGATCAGGAGACAAAGGCGCTCTTGTGTTTTATAGAATGCCTTTGATGCATTGTCCTACTTATGTGTGCCCTATAAAAATTTAGAAAAAAATTTACTTCAGGCAATGGAATAGAGATAAAATTTCCCACAGAGGCCCAACAAGTTGTCACGAGAAGACACATCCTAAACCAGAGTAGAATTGTCATTAACAACCCTGTTGTTACTCACTCAGGGTTGCTCACAAACTGGCTTTCCGTGCCTCTGTCAGATGGCCCTTTCTTTCCAATGACAGCCCAAGATGAGAGATTAGATTTATGTTAACACTTCTCATGCAAGGAAACCAGCAGAAAATGCCTATCCTACTTTTTAATATCCATATTGTATTTGGACAGTTTCAGAAACAGTGTTTCCCATTTTATCTTTTTAGCTCATTGGAAATATCTCAGGGAGAAGCTGTGAGGAATACATCAATGTTGAAGAGTGCTGCTTTTACTCAGAATGCTCTGGAAGTAAAAGCATGAGACACTTTTTTTTTGTGGTTGTTTTATCCTCCCTCCCCACCTTTTTTTTGGGGGGGGGGGTATAGTACATTCACCTTAGCTAGGCAGTACTTGTGTGAAGACTTAACTTATCTTGACCAGCACACATACATTCAAGGCAACTGTGAAATTCAGATGCTCAGAGCCATCCGCCTGAGGAGTCAGCGCCTTCAGTGTGTGTTCAGTGCAATGATCTCTCTCCAGCACTCTTGAGAGGTCCTGGGTTTCAACTCAGTTTAGTCCATCACTGGCAAAGACACACTGATGTCTGTGAAGTCCACACAGAGCCTAGATTAATATTTCTTACAGGTAATTCAAATTATGTTGGGCCTCTGCTCAAATTCTTCTGATGATGATGAAGATGAAGACAAAGATGATGATGACAGCAGCAGCTAATGCATATAAAATGCTTAATATGCATCAGGCACTACTATTCTAAGCTCTTTGCATATATTGACTCTTCTCATTTCTCACAACTCTATGGGGTAGCTGCTATTATTATCCCCATTTTACAGATGAAAATACTCATTATACACTTAGTAAGAGGGGGGTGCAAGACTCCAACCCAGGTAGTTTGGCTTGTAACCAGTGCATTGCTCTCTGTAGTACACCTTGGAAAAAAATCCAAGCTCCTTCACAGGTCCTGGTTTGCTCTGTGTCATCCCATCTCTGAGTCCCCATCAAAGTCACCTTCCACCCTCTTCCCTGTCACTCCTACTCTTTCCTGAATACACCAAGTTCATTCCCAACTCAGAGCTTCTGAACTTGGGGATCCCTTTGCCTGGAATTTGGTACTTCCTTTCCCAACCTTTTTCCAGTTTGTTCCATAAATTAACTCAGGTCTTTGCTCAGATGTCACCTCCTGAGAAACGCATTCTTGCCAAGTTTTTTTTTTTCCTTTAGTAACTTCCCTGCCTAACCTGTTGTCACATAATTCCTCACTCTCTTTTTTTCCTTCAGATGACTGCAGTTAATTTTATTTTATATTTGCTCACTTATTCTTTTGTCAACATCTCATCTTGAATTTAATAATAATGCTACTTTTTTGGCAAGTCATTACTGAGTGTATTTTATGTACCAGAATCATTTTGAATATTTTATTTGTATGCATGTACTTAAGTCCTCACACCTTCCCTGTGGGATAAGTTACATGACTAAGCCCCTTTTTTATAGAAGAGGAAATCTAGGCATAGTGAAGCTCGTTGGCCTTCCCAAGGTTCCCTGGATATTAGCTGGTGGAGGCAGGATTTGAATCCAGTTAGTCAGGCTCCAGGGTCTGGACAGGTCTTGTTTGTTCCCTGCTGTGCCCATGGCACTGGGAAAAGGAGCATCGGCTGAAGGAATAAGTCAGCTTTGTTAATGAATGGCCACACGACTGGTCCAGCATGATGGACCTGGGCTTCAACCCGAGGCCTTTATCCACCCTCACCTAGACCCCTCCTCGGATTTTAATTCCTATCAGTGGGCCCTTCTCCTCCTCTGCAGATCTCCAGCTCCCTCCATGCTCACTGGCCTTGCTCTGGTTCAGACCTACATTCTTTCCCCTGCTCAGCATCCAAAGTCCCTCCTCTCACCATGCCCTCAGCTCTCACTGCATGTCCACACTGACACTGTTGGAGAGGTGGCCAAATTAGACCTTCAGGGGCTTCTGAGACAGTGTTCCACGGATGGGATTCTTGGGTTAACTACACACATGTCATTCCAATTTTACTTTTTAAATAGCTTAAACTTTTAAAAATGTAACAGATGATATGTTTGTGTTATTCTGATAAATATTTATACATCAAAGACTTCTATTAGGAGTGTAACTTCTAGTGTCTGTCTGGGTTTGAATCCTGGCTCCACCTCTTTGAAATGGTAAGACTTTGGCCCAGTGCCCAACGTTTCTACATATGAAAGTGATTGCCAGAGTAGACCCTATCTACAGGGTCCTGTGACGATTCAGTTAGGTCATACAAGTCACCGTCACAGAAGTCGTGTTCTGGTGTCAGCTGCTCTCCCCCTCATTCCCTCACCATATTGTCTACTCATGCAGTATTCTCTCTTTTTGCATAGACCTCCTATTCTCTTGTCCCCTGTTTGAACTGTATGTCATTGTGGGAGTGACTTAGCAAATACACATCTGACCACACGGCATTGTGCAAGCAGGCATACCCCTCCATGACACTTACATGTGAGGGGCACAGATGCCAGGCCTGGCCGGGTCCCATCTGCTCAACACAGAGTTGTACGGTGGCATGAGAATAGACAGCATCCCAGGTCATGGTGATATTGTGTTGTGTGTAATTCTAGCACTTTCTCTGAGCTCCCCATGCTTCTTATCTGACTTTAACATTCATAGGGAAGAAAAAATAAATAAATAAATAAATAAAAACATTCATAAGGAAGAACATGAGCATTTATCAGATGTAGAAGTGGAGCTTTGAAATAAAAATTGACCCCAAACTTTTCTCTCTTAATCAATTTTAGAGTTCTTGAATATTAAAGGAAATAGTTACCATGGGAGATAAAAATGAAAAGTAGAACCAAAAATTTAGGGGCAGGAATCAAAGGTTTATCACATAAAGTACTTACACATTTACAATGATTATTGTAAGTATTAAATATGCTGTATCTTACACTGTTAGCTAAAAAAATGCATATCTAAGACTTTTGATTTCAAACTTGCATGTCCATCAAAATAGCCTCATGGTTTCATTCTTTTTCTTTAGCAAGTGTTATGCATTTGAACTATATAAACTAAATTGCATTCATGAAATCATGTTTACATGTCTCACAGGTTGGACTTCCATGTAAGATTGAGTTTGGGGACTGCAGAATTAGGAGCTCAGTTGCCTAAGCATAATTCAGTGTGACATTAATAAAATGCATAAAGGGTTCCATACGAAGGCCTGAGCTGTTTTCTGGGAAGATGTGAGCTGACATTAATTCACATGGAGTCTCTAGCAAATACACAGAGGTTAAAGCCGTGGGGTGAGGATGAGTTTGTGGGTGGAGAGTCTGTGGATTTTGAAGAGAGGACAACCAAGGCCTTCTGAAGCCATGTGATCTTCAGGGGTGGACAGACGAAAAACAGTTGACAAGGATGTCTGAGAAGGACCAGCCAGAGAATGAAGAGAAAAGGCAAGAACCAGAGAGGATTTCGAAGCGGAAGTCTCTGTTCACAGGGCCAAGAGTTACAGAGAGGTGTTCGATACAGAGTAGAGAGCATCGTTAGAAACAAACGTCCAAGCCTTGTCTTCAAGGTCATTAAAGTAAAACTTTGCAAGTTATCCCAGACACATGTCCTTCACTCAGGCTGGACTACTTCCTGTTTCTCTCAGGAAGCAGTTACCTTTGCTTGTTCTGTGACACCTGTCAAATGAGCAGGAGAAGCACCCCTCTGCTTGTCCTTGTTGACTTCCTGCCAGATCATCAAATTCCCCATCTTAATTCCCCCTCGCACTTACACAAAGACTTTTATTTTCCACATAAGAATAATCTTCCTTTATTAAATCTTCCCATAATATTTTATCTGAGCATCCCTCGTGGTTCTTTCTGCTTGTCAGCCCTGTGTTTGTGTAGCACAAGGGTCAGCATTCTCTCTGATGCCAGTCACTGAGGGAAGACAGGGTGCCTGCCTGCGTCTCCTTCTGTTTTTCTCCCCTTTGCCTCCCCACACCTACTCTTCCTCGGGATTCTGCCCACAGGCTACTTCCCCCAGGAAGTCTGCCATGGCCTGGCTGACGGGCACCTCTGCTTTGTGGCGATTGTCACTATAAGCGTGCATGCATTTGTATAAAAAATACACAATTCTTCCCCTGACTTCTGCAGATTCAAGCTCAGTGAAGGCAGGGACCATGTTTTTACTCCTTCATCTCAACACAGGATCCAATATTATCATGATCTGGGGTGCTGTCTGTTCTCGCACCATTGCACAACTCTGTGTTGAGCAGATGCGACTCTCCACTTACAAACTTACCCTCACTTCTGGCTTTAACCTCTGTGTATTTGCTGGTGACTTCATGTGAATTAATGGCAGCTCAGATCCTCCCAGTTCCCAATGCCTGACATCCACCAGGGTCAGCACATGTATTCTGTAGAGAAGGAGACTTTGTCTTTGAGAAGGAGTCAATGTCAAAGCCACCATGAGCACTCGCCTGCATGCCAGGTTCCCTGATCAGTGCTTGTCATACCATTAGAATGTTCCTTTTGCTTTCTGCATAATTAGAGGAAATTGTCCCTCAGTCAGGGGTTTTTACTGACCTAGATGTCAGCCCTTCTTGGGCTTGCGGATTGAGGAGCCTGGGCCAAGAGATTCCTAACCAAAGGAATGAACCAGCGAGGGTGGAATTGAAAGTTCAATCAGGAATATGTGAAGAATTATCATGATCCAATTCTCCTTTCTGTTTGTTTTTATTTTTCCATTGAGAACAGACGCTGAAGATCATTGTCTTGAAGTCTTTGACATAGGAACCAGAGGAAATAAACTCATACAGGAACTGCAGCAGAGGTTTAAGATCAAAAGGGACTTAAAGATTGAGTGGAAACCTTGAAGTCCTAGAGTCATTAAATGAATCAACTAAGGCAATGGCAAAGCTGATATCCTGACATGAAATCTAATGAACACTTTCACCTTAATTTTTTTTTGTTTGTTTCATTATGAAAAAGGCTGTATATTTCTTTACAGTTTGAATGGTCAAGAATATACATAAGATTCCTGAGATAATGCAGTAGTTGAGATCTTTTTAATTTTGATTTCTTATAAATATATTGGTATTTCATTAATTGTCTAGGGGTTAAACTTTTTCAATTTTCCCATAGTTTTTCATTTAATGTATATACTGTGATTTATTTAACCATTCCCCTTATACAGAATAGTTTGGTTTCAGTGTCATTTCTTGTGAATGGTGATGTGACCATAGCTTTGTAGTGTATTTTGAAATCAAGTACTGTAATGCCTGTAGCTTGTTCTTTTTGCTTAAAATTGCTGTGGATATTTGGGGTCTTGTTTTCTTCCATATGAATTTTAGAATCATTTTTCTATTTTCATAAAAAATGACTGCAATTTTGATAGGGATTACATTGAATCTATAGATCACTTTGGGTAACATGGTCATTTTAACAATATTAATTCTTCCAATCCATGAATAAAATATACCTTTTATTTGTATCTTTTTCAGTTTCTTTTATATCTGTCTTATGTTTTCAGTGTGTAGTGCATTCCCTTCCTTGGTTAAATTTATCCCTAAACACTTTATTGTTTTTGTAGCTACTATAAATGGGATTGTTTTCTTGATTTCTTTTTCAGCTTAGATAGTTCATTAGTGTACAAAAACACAAAATTTTTTTCATGTTGATTTTGTATCCTGCATCTTTACTGAATTTGTTTATTAGTTCTAATAGGTTTCTGGTAGAATCTTTAGGTTTCTCTAGATATAAGATAATGTTATCTACAAACAAAGACCATTTTTACCTCTTCCTGTCCAATATGTGTGTGCGTGTGTGTGTGTGTGTGTGTGTTTTCTTGCTTAATTGCACCTTCTAGTACTATGTTCAAGTGAAGTGGTGGGTGTGGGCACACTTTTTTGTTCCTGGTCCTAAAGGGTAACCTTTCAGTTTTTCACTGTCGAGTATGATGTTAGCTGAGATATATGGCCTTTATTAAGCTGAGGTACATTTCTTCTATACCTAATTTGTTGAGAGTGTTTTATCGTGAAAGGATGTTGAATTTTGCCAAATGCTTTTTCTGCATGTGTTGAGATGATCATATCATTTTTGTCCGTCATTCTGTTAATGTAGTGTATCACATTACTTGATTTGCATATGTTGAACTATCCTTGCATCTCTGAGTAAATCCTACTTGATCATCATGTATGATCCTTTTAATGTGCTGTGGATGAAGGTTTGCTATTATTTTGTTGAAGCTTTTTCAATTTATATTTGTCAGGGATATTGGCCTGCATTGTTTTTTGTTTTTTCTTGTGATGTCCTTGTTTTGGTATGTGGGTGATGCTGATGGGCAAACGTTATGGGTAACTCTCATAAAGTTAATTGGGAAGTGTTACCTCCTCTTCAACTTTTTGGAAGAGTATGCAAAGGACTGGCATCCATTTTTCTTTAAATATTTGTGTGATGGACATCTGCCGAATCTCTGTCGCTGTCTGTCTCTTGCCTTAGAAATGTCTTCCATTCGTCAAATGTCTGGTCAATGAGTATGCATCTCGGTGCCCTTCTGAGGTCTCAGTCTTCCACGCAAACATACTATTCTCTCACGCTAAATGTAGCTAGCTTGATCCAGCTGCTTTTCAGTCAACTTGTTTGTTCAGATTTAGGCTATTGTCAGATGGCTCTGCATATGGTGTCTCTAAAAAGTTCTATATAGCAAACAGCTGACATTTGATAAATTTTGCAGGTCATGAGAGCACACAGCAGGGTATGTGGTCCCCGAGCCTCCTGGTCGCCCACCTATGGCAGGCAGCATGGCATGATGAGGGCGAGTTCACATCCAGGAGAGGCTCAAGTTCAGTGGTTGATTGTGCACATTTGCTCCCCTGCCTGCATGTGGGATCCATGAGACAAGGGCCAGCAGGATCCTAGACAAGTCATTTTCCCTCTTCTAGCCACAGTTTGCTCATCTCATGCTAACACCAGCTTCCAATTCCACATCAGGATCAACATCCTTCTTCTCCTTTTGCCTTCCTGACCCAACCTGATATCTTTTTTCCATTTATTTATTTATTTTTATTTCAGCATATTATGGGGGGTACAAATGTTTAGGTTACATGTGTTCCCCTCCCCCACTTCCCTCCTAGAGTCAGAGCTTCAAGCGTGTCCATCCCCAGATGGTGCACATGGCACTCATTATGTATGTATCTACCCATCCCCTCCCCCCATCTGCCCAACACCCGATAAATGTTATTGCTATATGTCCACTTAAGTGTTGACCAGTTAATACCAGTTTGCTGGTGAGTACATGTGGTGCTTATTTTTCCATTCTTGGGATACTTTACTTAGTAGAATGTGTTCCAGCTCCATCCAGGAAAATACAAGAGGTGCTATATCACCATTGTTTCTTATAGCTAAATAGTACTCCAACCCAATATCTTTGCAACCATATCCTTGCCCTGGGTCTCTCTGTGCTCCACATATCCAGGGAAGTTTCTGCTTTCTTAACCAGACACTGCTATGATGAGAAAATAAGCCATTAGGTATACAAATCAACAGAAATAATAATTTACAAGAAAATCAAGTTGAATTTTCTAAAACCAAGTTTGAATTTCTTAAGTGGGGCCTTTCCCTTTGAAATCAAGAGGAAAACAAAAGCAAACACACACACACACACACACACACACAAAACAAAACTAAGGTTTAAAGCTGAAAGTTAGAGATAGATGAGTTGAGACCATTGAGTTCTCATTCTAAGGACATAAAATCTCCACATTCCTGCTCTTAGCGGACTGAGAGGTGTTAGGATCAAAGCATGACATGAATCTTCTCTGAATTGCTTCTCTAAGGATTGAAATCTAGCTCACCCTCCCAGCCATCACAAATCTACCCATTCAGAATCACTTGGTCGTTGCTACTCCAACAGGTACCACAGGCCAGACTGCACATTTACTTCCTTACTCTGTCTTCCCTGCTGCACGCATGCAGATTCTGATCTCAAGCACCCCAGCCGGCTTGCAGGAGAGGCTCAGTGAGGATTCATGGTGTGGACCCGTGTAGAGCTCTGCATGTTCTGTTGATCACTCCCTGAGAGGTAGCGCTGCTTTTTTAAGCCCCCGTCTTAAGTCTCTAGACACTGTCTATCTTCCTGACACAGTGTTTAGGCCACACTTTTGGCCTGGCGTGATGTTTTCGCTGTCTCAGCTTCCTCAGTGTGATTTTTCTCGCCTTGATGTAGCTGATGCTGTCATGTCACCGGCAACTCTGACAGTGTTACTGGGTGTGTTGCCATTTGAGGATTGGATGCTTCATAACCACTAAATTAGGAAGTAAAACAAAACTTTTGTTGGCACATAGAGAAGGCACTTGACTTCCATGGGATAGACAGGAACATTGAAGATAACAGAATATGCTGGTGGCTGCCAAGGGCTTGGCCTCCAGGATGACTTATCACAAGGATAAAAGTGAAATGCAGTCAAGATCCCAATCCTAGATCTATAAACAAAGGATGTGGGTTTAATGGCTCTGAGAGTGAGTGTTAGCTGAAGTATTCACGAGATGACTCTAGAGCAATGAGATTTTCCTTCTTGCCCTGAAAGGTCCTCCTGGGAAGATACCACAGAGCTGGAGCCAGTTCTGGGGCATGTCCAGGGCCACGGCCATTTTGGGCCAAAGCAGACACAGGTGGAGGGCAGATGTGTAAGCCTGAGCCAAGCTTGGGGGCTGTTTACTGAATGTGTGAATGTGTAACTCATTGTCACAGGATCAATCCATTGGTCAGTAAAGATATTTCCTTCAACAGATCTGAAGGGAAAAGTTGAGTGAGGAACGTTTTCCATTATTCAGAGATTGTGATTCCTATTGGGTAGGTTTTCATTGGCAATTGCAAACTCATACATCACTATTGCGGAAGCTTAAAAAACTGTCTGCACGACTCTACCTCCTTTGAGAAGTGAAGCCTGGAGTTTTGTTTGACAGTTAGAAAGCCCTGATGCTGTTGTCTGAGCTGATTGTGTGTGTGAGTGTGTGTGTGTAATTTTTTTAAAAGGTGAAGAGAGGCTTTCATCCTAGAAAACGTGGACATGTAGCCAAGGAACTAAGGATTAAATGTCCAGAGGAAAACCAAGGTGATGGTGACTGATGACAAACTTGTCAGGAAGGTATGGAGAAGACAGAGGGACAAACACAAGGATGACTGTGTTTTCAGAGGAGCTAGCTGGCCAGGACCTCTGTTTTAGGTGTGTCCTTCCCTCCTACATAGGCAAACATTGTTATAGGAAGGATGCCTGTGTTTATTGCAGACCTACTGTGGGACAGTTAACATGCTGGACACTTCTCCAAAGATCCACAAGGTAGATAATCTTTGACACATATGGTAGAATATGATTTTAGGAGATTTTGTTGATTGATCATTTGTTGTTTAGGAACTTTATCTTTTTACTTTCTTTTTAAAAGAAAAAGAATTTTACTGGCTTGCTTGGTTTCTACCTCCTACAGACATTTTCATTATCAGCATAAACCTGGTGGAAGAGGCTCCCCCAGTCCATCCCTGCCTGCCTCTTGGCGTTAGCTCACCCTGCCACATTCCAGCTTGACAAACTTCTACTTCCTCAGAATCCCCTCTTTCCCTCACCTACAGGCCTTCACAGGCAGTCCATCTTTGGTGTGATCACTCCCCATCTCTGCTCTTTCCTCTTTCCCCCACCTTCCTTTCCTCCAGATAGTTCAGGATGTTTTATTAACCTAGGTGGGCTTCCCTGGCCTGGGACCCCCCCACATACCTACCTTATGGCACCCTAGACATTCCAAGGCCACATCTATTGCATGCCTCCTTTCTCTCTTTCTCAGTTAGATTTTCACCTGTATGATGGAAATTACTCGCGAACATCCATTTCTCCAACAACAGATGATAACTCCCGCAGCTCGGGAACTTGGTGGATTTGCTGATCACCACCATCTTTTCTTATAGCACTTGGCACAAAGTGGGCACTCGGTGATAATTTATTTCATGAATGAATGAACACATTGCATTGGTTTCCCTCAGTGTGCATGGCCATGGGAGGTAGAGTAATAAAGGAACCAACACTGGCTATTTCATTAATTTTGTTTTTTTCACTCATTTTACTACATAAGTAACACAAATTTGTTGTTTCAACTGTTTCATTAGTTTTGCTCCATATGTCATCTATGCTAAATTCTCCTTGAGAATATTTCAAATAAGGCTAAAGAGATCTTAGATCACTCCCCAGATCTAAGTCCCGCTCCCCCCCGCCCCCCGAAATAAGCCATTGCTAACTTGTTGGTATACATTCTCTGCAAGTGTAGGTGGGTCATGTGTAGGTTTTGGGCTGCTGTACCTTAACAAAATCTGTTTGTGTCTACCACTGGGAGCAGTGGTGTGCTGTAGCTAGCTGTGCCAATTCATGGAGCTGACAGTGGACATCTTTTCTCCTTCAGTGACTTCACCTCGGTAGCCTGAAATTGGCCGTGGGTGGGACTGTTCATGCCAAGAAATCAGCAAACGCTACAAATCAGGTCTGTTTTGAGGAAGCCAGTTGTTAAACATGGACTAGCACATCACGGTCTGGGGGCTTTTACAAACAAGGATGATTCTGTAAATATTTCTGTACATGCCTCCTGTGCAAAAGTTTGAAGAGCTTCTCTAGGGTAGACTCCAAGAAGCCAAATTGCTGAATCAGTTCTAGGGTATGCAGATTTTATGTTTTTTTTTTTTTTTAAAGCCTGCCAAAATGCACTTCAATGTGTCAGTTCCACTAGCAGTTTGTGAAAATATCAATTTCCCAAAACCAATCTAGAAAGGTAAACCATAGTATCTTCTTTTAGTTTTCAATTCCCTTATCACTAAAGAGGTGGACTTACTTTTTATGTGTTTATTAGTTGTTTTTATTTCCTATTTTGTGAATTTCCCATTTATAACTTTTGCTTCTTTTTCTTTGGATTGTTTACTCCTTAGTTATATAATTTGGTTTCCTACCTACTGCCAAACACATCTTTGATAGCAATTTTTTGATATATCATGTAGAAAATATTTTCTCCTAGTCTTTAGCTTGCCTCTTAAATTTGTTTTAGGTAATTTTTCTCATACAGGCATTTTAAACTTTTAAGTTTACTGTATTGAAGCTTTTGCCTATTAGCTTAAGATGGGCTTTCCTACTCACATAAATATTCTTCCCAACAACCTGATGCTGGAACCAACATTATTCCCTTTTACAGTTGGAGAAAACTGAGGTTCAGGGAGGTAAAATGGTGGGGTGAGGATCCGCTCTCAGATCTGTCTGGCTCCAGTATCATGGTGTGCTTGAATCATAGTTCCATGCTGCTGCTGTGGTGCAATGTCAGGGGTCCCTAATGTGTGACTCAGCTGGTGGCTTAGCCTGCCTTGCATCTCCATTTCTTAATTGGACAACTTTCAACCACACAGAAATGTCCTTCTGGTGTCCTAGAAAGGCCTTAAAATGGCACCAGGACAACTTGTTCCCTCACGTGTCTCACCTCTGGTTTGTGAGAAAAGCCTCCTTTGCCTCAACAAATTCTGAATATCTAAGCTTATCCTAAGGCATTGGCCTCTGTCTTTCTGTCTGGGATACCCTTAACTCTCTGAGGAGTGAAATGTGCACTGGTCCCTTGGCCCCTAAACTGGGGTCTCTATCAGTCTCTCTGATTAGGCTCTCCATATGTGGATTAAAAGGAAGCGAGACCTTTCTCTACCATACTGGAGGTAGTGAAAATAAAGACTGCACAGCAATGGTTCTCACCAGATATATGTAATTTCTCTCTAGAATCCTTTCTTTCCTTCCTGCCTGACACCATGTTGCTCCCCTACTCTGACCCACGGGTGCAAAAGCCGTGATTCTCATGCACTCCCTGGGCGAGCTCTGCATGTGAACCTGCTGTGTCACGTTGGTTTGCAGGGTCTGTTCCTGCCTCTGTCAAGCTTCAATGCTAACAGCCTGTAAAAATGCCGTTTTCATCTTTAGATCCTAAGTCCTCCCCATCCACAAATTAAGAGTCCTATATTTCCTTCAGTTTTTATTTTGTAACATTTATGGCATTAAAACTGAATGGTTACTTGAGTGGTTTTTGTTTGTTTGTTTGTTTGTTTGTTTGTGGGGGTTGTTTTGTTTTTCTATAGCACAAGTCCTTTGAGGACAGAAACTCCATCCTGTTCACTGCCATAACTCAAGTGCCTGGTGTATCTTAGTCACTCAGTACTTAGGGTTTGAGTCAACGGATTGATGGGTGGATAAAAAGATGAACAGAGGAATGAAGAACTTTAAATCACCTCCAGACTCCATTTAAGGACCCTTTTTCTTTTCCCTAAATCCTGTTAGATAGATTCACCTGAGCGAACATTCTCCAGTATTGATGGTTTTGGTTTAGAGCAATTCAGGTCGATATTGTGAAAATGTAAGGTGCAATAAAAGTCGTGACTCCTGGAAATGAATGTTCTTGTTTATCTTTCTTAAAGCAAATGTACTTGCTGCACTTCTGAAATATGTGCTGGTATCTGATACGTATTTCCATGGATTGGCAGTAATGGCACTAATAAATTTCTGTTGACTGCATGACTGAATATACCAGGCACTGTGCTAGGTCTTTTGTAGGTACCATTTTCTACATCCTCATGACAATCTTTGGAAAAAAGTATCTCTCTCCCCATTTTTCAAAGAAAGAATCTGAATCTAAGAGAGTTTAACACTGAGTAGAGACAATGTGTGTTTCTGAATTGTTGCTGTACTTTAGTTGTTAATTTCAGTTTGCCCAATGAGTAATTTGACTTCTCTATGTTTCTATGATTTTTTGTCATGGTCAATTAAGAAGAAAATGCTTTTAAAAATTTAAAAAAAACTAAAAAAAAAATCAGGTCAATGGGTTAATGCTTTTTTACTTTTTTCCCAACCTAATAATATTTTTTTTAATTTGCACATTCAACAAATATCTATCAAGCAGTTAGTTGCTATATAGTGTATTGAGTCTGTGTAAGCAAAACAAATTTAGTTTGACAGAGGCCCTGATCTAATGCAGGAGGCATTATGTAAATAATCACACACAGTCGATTCTACACTAACTAATGTCACAACACTAAGAGATATGTTAATATTTGGCAATGTTGGGGAGATTAGAGAAGGCTTTCCAGGGGGAAGAGATGCCTGAACTGAGAGATGAAGGATGAACTGAAGTCATCTTGATACATAGGGAAGGGAAGCACCATTCCAGGCAGAAGGAACAGCATGGGCTAAGGTGGCATGGTGATAGGGAACGCCATGGCAGAGAAGGTGACAAGGTGACAGGACATGGCTGGTGAACAGTGAGCCCAAGAGTGAGAGTGATATGAGGATGGAGAGATGGGGGAGCAAATTGGCTTTGAGCACTACATTAGGAATTTGTTCTTGTTTATCCTAAGAGGAATGGAAAGAGATGGAAGAGTTCTGAGCTAGGAGCAGCATTTGCGTATTGAAAATATTTTTCTCAAGCAAAATTGTGGAGAGACAGTCCACATAGGAGGCAGGTTGAGGAGAATCAGTGGCATGGAGGGGACAAATTTCTTGGTGATTGAGATGGAGAGAAGTGGGGTCACTTGATGAAACACTGCACATGGATGGCAAGGGAAAGGGATTTACTGAGGGTGACTATCCAATTTCTGCCTTAGCAAGAAGCTAGATCATAGAAGCATAAGGAATGTAGGGAGAGAAAAACAGCTTTTTCATTTTTTTTCTTAGTGGTGATATAGAGAATTAATTTTTTTACATATTTTATTTTTTGGAGAAGTTTTAGGTTGACTGCAAAATTGAGAGGATAGTACGGAGATATCATATATACCCCCTAATATGCATAGGCCCCCCATTATCAACATCCCACATCACAGTGGTACATCTGTTACGATGGCTGAAACTACACTGACTCATTATCACCCAAAGTCCATAATTTACATGAGGGGTCATTCTTGATGGTGTATATTCTATGGGTTTGGACAAATGTATATGACATGCATCCACTATTATGGTGTCTTACAGCATATTTCCACTTCCCTAAGAATTCTCTGTGTTTTTGCTATTCATTCCTACCTCCCCTCTAAACCTGGAAACCACAGATACTTTTACTGATTTCATAGTTTTACCTTTAATAGCATGTCATATATTTAGAATCAGTATGCCTTTTCAGATCGACTCATTTTACTTAGTATAATAACATGCATTTAAGTTTTCCATGTCTTTTCATAGTTTGATAGCTCATTGCTTTTTAAAAATATATACATAATACGTTACATATTTATGGGGTACATGTGATATTTTGTTACATGCATAGCATGTGTACTGATCAAGTGGGAGTATTTGGGGTATTGATTACCTTGGGTATTTATCATTTCTATGTGTTGGAACATTTCAAGTTCTCTCTGGTAGCTACTTTGAAATATGCAATACATTGTTGATCTCATTTCTTTTTAGTGCTGAACAATATTCCATTATCTGGAGGTACCATACTTTATCCATTCACCTACTGAAGGGTATCTTGGTTTGCTTCCAAGGTCTGACAATTATAAATTAAGTTACTGGCTGGGCGCGGTGGCTCATGCCTGTAATCCTAGCACTCTGGGAGGCCGAGGCGGGAGGGTCACTCAAGGTCAAGAGTTCGAAACCAAGCCTGACCAAGAGCAAGACCTGTCTCTACTAAAAATAGAAAGAAATTAATTGGCCAACTAAGCATATATAGAAAAAATTAGCCAGGCATGGTGGCGCATGCCTGTAGTCCCAGCTACTCAGGAGGCTGAGGCAGAAGGATCACTTGAGCCCAGGAGTTTGAGGTTGCTATGAGCTAGGCTGACGCCATGGCACTCTAACCTGGGAAGCAGAGCAAGACTCTGTCTAAATAAATAAATAAATAAATAAAGTTGCTATGAACATTTGTTTTCAACTCCTTTGAGTAAATATCAGAGTGTGATTGCAGAATCATATGGTAAGAAACCACCAAACTGTCATCTAAAGTGGGTGTGCCATTTTACACTTCCTACAGTCATGAATGAGAGTTCCTGTTACTCCACATACTTGCTAGCATTTGGTGTTATAAGGGTTTTGAATTTGAGCTATTCTAGCAGATATGTGGTAGTACCTCATTGTTTTAATTTGCATTTCCCTGATGACATGATATGGAAAATATTTTCATATGCTTATTTGCCATCTGCATATCTTTGTTGATGAGGCGTCAGTCAAGATCTTTGGCCCATTTTTTATGGGTTATTTATTTTTTTATTGTTGAGTTATAAGCATTCTTTTGGTATGTTTTAGATAATATTCCTTTATCAAATATGTCTTTTGAAGACATTTTCTTCCAATCTGTGGTTTGTCTTTCCATTTTCTTGGCAATGTCTTCTGAGCAGAAACTTTTCATTTTAATGAAGTCCAGTTTGTCAGTTCTTTCTTTCATGGACGGCACCTTTGGTGTCACATTTAAAAGACCTCATTGCCAGACTGAAGGACATCTAGGTATTTCTTCTTTGTTATCTTCTAAGAAGATAGTTTACTAGTTTACTTTTGAACATGTTAAATGTATCATGCCTTTGAAAATCTAAACAGGTGATTTCAGGTAGGCAATTTAACTCATAAATCTTGAACTTGGAGGACAAATGTAGCTTGGAGACATAATTCTATTCAGTGGCTTTGTACTAGATGCCATTTTATGTCCAGGACTTGGAGAATGCACAAAACAGACAAACTTGCTGCTCTCCTAGAGCTTACATTCTAGTTGGAAGACAAGAAATCAATACACCCCAAGTTGTAATATCTGCTATAAAATAAACAACCCACCATAAGGGTGAATAGGGAGTGGCATTGGGAGGGGAGAGCTTGCTAATTTACAGAGAGGGGACTCTGATGAGGATGCAAAGAAAAAAAAGCTGCCAGTGAAGCTTTATGTCACAGTGGCCGGGAGAGAGGGTACTGCGAGGAGGGCGAGCTGACCAACATTGCAGGCTGCTGCTGAGAACTTGAGTATGATGTGTACTGAAGGTTTCCTTGAACTTTCAGCAACATGTAGAACACTAACCACTTTGATAGGAATTGTTTTCATGGTGCTAAGGGAATAGAAACCATATTTGGGGATGTTAAAGAGTGAGTAGAACAATGGAGAAATGGAAACAGCCGTTAGAGACATTTTTTTTGGATATGTCGGTTGCTATCCAACCAAGGTAGCTTGGAGGGGCTGAGAGATTAGGCTTCTGGGTGTATTTATTTCTAATGAGAGAATGTTGCATACACATAACATCATTGGGAAGGATCTGGTTTAAGATGAAAGTTTGAATATGTAAACTAGGAAAAATAGTTGAAACACTTCAGTCATTACAAGTTTACTTTTTCTCAGGCCCTGTGCGAAGTCCTATGGCTGGTGAGATGAACCACAGCATGATTGATCTCGAAGGCGCTCATACAGACATGCAAATAAACAATTACACAGTGAAGAGTGCTCACGAGGAAGGTAGAACAGTACAATGTGGCAGCTAACCAGGGGTGGGGCTGCCCTTCCCTGCAGATGTGCAGAAGTGTGTAATTGAGAGGATGAACTAAACTCTACACTCGGCTCCCAGAAACTTACAGAGGGCCGTGGGGCCTAAACAGCAAAATTGCATGGTTTCTTCTGCACCAGGGTGTTTATGTAAAGAAAATTGAACCCAAGAGAATAGGCCACTTGGTAACTGAATCTGAAGGTGCAACGTTTATTTCTGCGGATGCAGGCATAGGTATGCATTGATTCTGGAGCCAACTGGGTAAGCTCTGGGTGATGCCTAGGCAGGTGATACTGTGACTCTCAGGTGATGGTTGTAGAATTTTCTCAGACACGGGGTTAGAGAGAGCCTTGGAAATAGTCCTTTAGTGCCCTGGCAAGCATCAGGGGCCCGGACTTGGAGGGTAGATTTGGGATTACACTGCTGGCCCTTGGGCTGGATTCTCCACCTCGCTGAGCCTCTAGTTCCTCTCTGTGAACTGGGTTTATACAACGGCATGACTTTCTTCTAGCTCTAAATCCCATATTGGATGTGTGAGTTATCAGATGTAGGATATGAGTTGAGAGATTATAACAGAAAAGTTGCTTTCCTAGAAAGTACTCAGCCTTTACTTGGGGATAATCAAGGTCCCCAGACTAAAACCCAAACACTCACTTGACAATTTGAGGGGCATGTATTTTATTTAAAGCACTGATTCAGGTTACAGGGAAAAGGCTCAAATGATTCTCCTATGGTCTGTTCGCTTAAGTAGCTTACAGAACAATGGAGGAGGAGCAGGAGCAGGTGGGTGATGGTGAGATGAGACTAAGTTGAGTAAAATAGAAGGTGGACTAAGTGGAACTAAGGAAAAGTGTGAATACAGATGAGCAAGGTGGTGCAGAGATGTGTTTTTCATAATAATGACACACATCATTGTCTTACTAACCTTTAAAACAACGCTTCAGAAGAAGAGATTGCTATGATTAGTTTACATATGAAGTGAATTAGACTTAAAAAGGATAAGCAGTTTGCAAGTGCATGAATAAAGATCTGTCTGATTTCAGAGCTTGTGCTACTTGTAACTACAATAAATTCTGCTTTCCAGTTGGGGAACGTCTTCATAGAAGAAGTGACACTTAAGAGGTCATTGAGAAACAGGCAGTATTGTAAGATGAGGGTGAGGCTATTGATTCCTTAAAAAACACTAACCGTGTGCCGCCTCTGCCAAGCACCTTACTAGAAACCTAGAACACATTGGTGAGTAATGGAGTCTCCAATCTTGGAGAAGCCCATGGACCAGTTACAGAAAGACACGCAGAGCTATTACACTGAGTTATTGCTGTGCCAACAAAGCTGGTGCAAACTGCCCTAGGGAGAGAGGAGGGAGCAATTATCCTGCCTGCAGCATAATTCTCTGCCTCTCTTCTGAGGAAGAGAAAAGTATTCAGGGTCTTTATGGATGAAAAAAAAGTAGGAAAGGGAATGTTGTAAGAAACAGAATATTCAGAAATATTTACAGATTACCTGCTTTGGGCAAACACTGTACTAGCACTTATTGAAAAGTATCAATAAGTACCCAGGTCTAATCAGAAAAAAAAAAAAAAAAAACTTGGATTTGACATGCCAGAAGTCACCACCAGCACATACCCACCCTCCTACTCGCCCCAAAGTTAAGAAATGAATTAAAACATTGATGTGTAGCAAACCATAAACACTTCCATTGCCTGATTTGATACTCATGACAGCCCTGTAATTGGAGTTTATAGCTCTAGTTTGCAGGAAACAAAGTGATTTTTTAAAAAGTCATATTCTTATAATAGGAAAAAATTAAGACACTAACTCAAGCCTCTCAGTTCTCCTTCTGCATCCCAGCGGCCTAGATCAGCTCTCTCACATTGCTCAAGTCATCTTACCATATCTGTATCATTGACCGAATCACATATTGATCACCTACTATGGGCTCCAAGGACAAGATTCCACAGGTGCTACAATGGAGAAAATCATAACATGTATTTAAGGAAAGAGAATAATACTGGATCTTCCTCAGAGCAGGGAGTATCTTGTGTCTGCTGATCCTGCACAGGCCCTGGAATTCTCTATTAGTGTTTTTGATGGAGTATGTGTATTGGGGGAGTGTACTGAAAAAGACGGATGGCATTTTCTGAATGCTGAGTGGTGTTGGGCAGTAAATGCGTATGATCGAGAGCAGAGAACATTTGCTCTGAAAGCTGTGACAGTCAGAGAAAGCTTGCAGAAAGGGAGAACATTTGAAATAGGCCAGATCTGGTATTAATCCTTCAAAGCCCTACTCCTTGAAAGTGTGAGCACCAATAAGTGGGTAGTTATAGTGCAGTCCAGCTGTGCCTAAGACTAGCCCAATAGTTGGTTGGAGCTATGGTTTTAAGTGCAGAAGTTCAGGTTAAGAAGTATCCTAGAACCTTCAACCCCAGGACGTGTGGTTGAAACTCTTCTGTCCTGCATTCGCTGTTTGTGGAGTTGAAAGTGAATTACTTGGCTCAACTGGGACCATATCTGAGTCAAGTGGCCCATCAGAAACCAGATCATCCATTGAGCTGCGACTCTAAGGCTTGTAGGCCAACTGGAAGAGGCTGGGGTGTCAAGGGCCTCAGAAGAGTAGAGTTGGAGAGAACAGAGCTGGCCCTGGAGGGATTCCCAAGTCCACACGCACACAAACTGTGTATTTGCAGCATTTGGCACAATGTACCGGCAGTGGGGACAGGAGCTGAATCAGGGAAGGGGAACAAGTGTACTGCACGAGCCTCCAGTGTCCTGGAGAACAGGATCTCAGGTCACTCTGGGCTGCCACTGGAGTTTTGAGAGAGAGTGAGTGTGAAGCTGAGAAGACCGAGCTCTCTGGCTGCAGGGACAGGTTGCAGCAGGACTGACCAACACATGGCGTGGGAATGCCTTGGTCATTTTAACTAGGGGCAACATTCATTCAGCCAGTGCATCTGGTATGAGCAGTTATGATAGACTATGAGCACAGCTCAGGTATGTGCCTGATGGACAGAGGGGAGGGGACGAAGAGGGGAAAGGTGATGCAGGGCAGGAGAAAGTCCAGGTGAGGATGTGCTGTGATAGGACAGTCCATTCAAGGCACAGGTTGGGAATGGGTGGGCTCAGCCTGCAGAAAGAGTTGGGGCTGAGGCTACTGATCTCCTTCTGGACCGGTCAGGCTTGGCTTAGCCCTTGGAGTGGGGCTGGCACTGGAGGGACCCTCTATACCTGTGGAAGACAAAGACAGAGCAACTGCCTGGTCTTACTTACTCAGCAGTGGCTCTGGAGCTCCTTGCTATTTTTGTAGTCACCACCTCCGCTCCATTCTGTGGCCTGCAACTAAGGCCAAGGTCACCGCAGGCTAGAGAACTGCTCTGTGCTCCTCAGAACATCCTGGGGACCATAACTGGGTGGGGACACTGCAGCTCTGACAAATATTTGATTAGCTGCAATTGCAGCTATACTTAGTTCTCCTTGGGAAGCATGTGGGGAGACAGATGGCTCAGGAAAGGCTGAATCACATAAACAGGACTCTTTGCCTCCCATTTGCTGAGTCTCCTGATGACTTATTAACAGGATAAGTTTTAGGATTAGAAGATGGAGCCTTGGTTACACGCTTCTCAGAAACCCCACGGTGTGTGTTTCCAGCATGGTTTCTGCTGGCTGTTTGCAAGGGAACATGGATCGATGTGGACTCTGGGTCATAGTGGGGACAGAGCAGGAGACAGAGACAGCCTCGGTATGCTGGCTGCTCGATCTGAGATGCATTGCTGTTCACTTCCACAAATGTTATTGAACTCTGCTGCCAAATTCTCAGTGATCGGGTCACTTGGAGCTTTGGTCGGTCATGCATTCTATAAACATTTGCCCGGCCTGGATGTCACACAAAGCGTCAGCTCTGTGCTAAGTCCTCACTGGGACTGCAGCATTCACAGGGATTATTCTAGGCCCATGAAACCACAGTAAAGGATTTAGATTTTGTTTTACATGCAAGGAGCAGGTAATGACATCTGGTTTATATTTTATACTGATAGACTAATGGTGGTAAGAGTAGAAGCAAAACGTAAGGTTTTCACTATGTCATGCTGAGAGAAAATTAGAAAAGGAGATAGGAAGGATCAGATTCTTCAAACCACATTTTGATTTTGAATCCACGGGATTTGTTGATTGGATAGAGACAGTGAGAGAAAAAGAAGAATTAAAGATGACCAGGAATTATTTTACTATCAATAATATTGTTAAGATTGGTAGAGGAACACATTTGGGAAACACAGTGACAGATTCCCTCCTGAATACATTAGGTTTATGATCTCTATTTGACATCAAAAGAACAATGTCCAGTGGGCGAAGGGTCACGCCCACTCAGGAGAGAGACGGAGTTATACATGTGAGAGGTCTCAGCTTATACGTGGTATAGAAACCCTTGGAAATGGCTGCGATCTAGGGAGGGAGCTTACAGAAGACAAAAAAATTGAAACCTAGACCTGGAGTTTTGCAGCACAGAGTGCTGGGAGTCACAGGAGGAACCCGGGATCAAGAGGGGTCAGTGGGCAGGTGAGCAAAGAGCCTGAACTGAGATACCTCCCATTAGCAGGTGCAGTGGGCGTGGAGGAGCCAGCTTGCTCCCCTTTTGTGGTCATGTTGCTACTGTCAGTTTCACATGTAAGAGAATTGAGGCTAGGGGCATTAAAGGTCTCACCGAAGTCTCCCAGCTCTTAAGCACGGGGATTTTTCTACACTCCATCCAGCCAATGTCCACTGCTCTGGACCAAGCATGCTTTCTTCCCAGTGTCAAAGGACAATTAAGGACCCCCTTCCACTCTCCACGACTGCTGAAATTTCTGTTAGTAGCTGGTAAAATTCTGTGCCGGATAATTTTTGTGGCCACATCAGCTCCACACTCCCTATTGATCCAGCAGTGCATTTATTTGCTGCTGTTTCTCTGAGCACATATTCTGTGTTGCATCCTGTACCGGGTACTTTCCTAGGTCATTCCATTCAACCCTCTGAACCCTGGAACAGGTATTCCTCTTCCATCCCAAGTTCACAGCTGAGGAAACTGAGGCTCAGAATGGGTAAATTCTTTGTTCACAGGTACATAATGTATAAATGACTACTGTGGAATGCCTTTTAACTCAAACACATTTCTTGTCCTCACAAAAACATGAGGTATAAGGCCAGGTACTTTACTCTGTTACTGAAATTCAATCCGAAATACCTAAGGCTACTCAGTGGTCAGAACCAATCAAAAGCTACAGATAGCAAGCTGCTGGGCAACTAGAGGATGCTAGAGGCAGCACACTGGCCTCTTACTTCCGAGATTATAGAGCAATACACATTATTGGATAATAAAGTGCTATCAAGTGCTGGCCCTACTGGGCTAACACTAATGGTAGGTCACAATGGTTTATAATTAAGTAATTAAGCCCACTCAGCATTGATGGGAGAATGCTTACAGCTCAATTGCAGGAACAGCCCTTACTTATTCAGTAGGTTAAATTGTGCTTTTGACTGGGCTCTTTAGTTTAGTTGCCCTCCTGTAAATATGTATTTCTGCTGAGCTATATTATACACTCTGTAACTTGGGTTTTCTTCCTGAGTAGGCTGGGAGTCAGAAATCCTGAGTACTAGAACTACCAAAAACTAGAACTACCACTAATAGTGGGTAATGTCCACAAGTCATCTCCTTCCATTTCTGTATTCAACAGTAATTGATTGATTGATTCAGTGACCATGATATGCAAAGCCTGCTGTTCTATCATTCTAAGACTTACATTATTTTTCCATAAGACAAGAGTGATGCAAGTGAATTGAGGAGAGAGGAAAGTTGGGAGATTCCGTACTAAATATTTTCTTTTATGTTTTTATTTCAGGATATTATGAAGGCACAAACATTTTGGTTACATTTTATGTCTTTGTTAACATATTGAAGAATATTCTTTGCCATTGTTTTATCTTCACCGGTGACAGCATTATGTGTAACATATTGCCCGTGTGGTTGTTTAGTTAAATAATGAACGAGTGAATAAACAAATCAAGGAATGAGAGGATTTTTTTAAAAAAAAATAACAAGATTTGAAGTAACCATTCTACCACCTACTCTATCTGACACTGAGAAGGTAACAACTTATATGATCATGATTTTCTTCATGAGTAAAATGAAGACTCATATGCCCAAGGTCATACCCAGTGATGTAAGGAATATAAAGTACCTGGAACTTAGACCTATCAATGTAGGCTGGTATCTGTACAGCAGTTTTCAATGAATAAAACATTTTGTATTTATTACATATTTATAGAAAAGTGACTTTTTCAAATCATACAATTAATAAATAACATCTATGCTCAAACTCAGTTTGATGTACATAACTTGCCACCTTAATTAAAATTTGAAATTAGCCTATATAAGATGTTGCAACCAGTACAATGTGTCTGGAGAGATTAGACATTCTTTTAGATCAGGAGATGACTGTGGGGTTGGACAGCGATGGGATGATTACTTCCTTATTTCACAGACAGGAATGTGCAGCAGATATGCGTCACAAGGAACCCTATGACTATTCACTGCTGACTGCCAGTGTTTGCCCAACCTGGTGCATAAAAGATTATTAATAAATATTTTATATAAAAATATAAAATGGATATATTTTATAACACAAACCATAGAAATTTATTAATCTGGGATTATGGGAAAGACATAAACTTATACCCATGTGCATTAAAGCAAAATATTCAATAATTATGTACAGCAGGGTACTTTAAGTAGAATGTGAGAAAAACATTTGATATTCTTTGAAATGGCAATAAAAATGACAACTAAAACATAGCCCTTTATTGATGTGTCACCAATGTGATATGTTTAAAAAATTGAAGGTACAAGTAGAATCATATCTCTTCAGCCATTTCAAGTAAGTGCTTGTGTCTCTAAATACCTTATTAGCAGAAATGCCTCCTGCTTCCCCTTTCTCACGTTGCGCAAGAAGCTTACACACAAGAACTGGGCTTGCACAGTTAAATGGGGTCTCTTTCTGAATTCCAGATTAGGAGACAGTTGGTTCTGATCAGTCGCTTGCTGCTGGGGCATCTTTTTGGTGCATAGGGTGTCTGTTGAACTGCGGATCGTTAGAGATATAAGGCAAGTTGTAACTTCAGTGATAAATTCCTTGCTGGTCCAGGTATCTGTTCAGGCTGGGAGGGCCCCCGCCCTGAGCTGCCAGGTTATAATTCTGTAGATAACTGCTATGTTCTCAACGTGTGTCCCCTCCAAAACTCGTATTGAAATTTAGCTGCCATTGAGAGATGGGACCTTTAAGAGGTGATTGGGCTATGAGTGCTTCCAAAAATCTCCCTGACTTTCAAACTCAAAAGAAAGTCATCAAGACCATGGTTCCTTCTCTCCCCATAGTTCCTGGTTTACTGTTTAAATTGTTTTTCTTGCACGCCAGTGATACAGTCTCAACCTTGTGGAAGCACAGGCGGTCACACTATCTCTCTCTACTCTTGCAGGGAGTGCTCACTGGCCCTACCAACCAGGCAACTACTTACATGGCTCCAGGACATCATTCTGGTCATTCTTTGCAAAAACAATGAATATCTTTTCTGAGTTGGTTTTCTCTTCTGCCTGTTCCTTGAAATGGTTGGAAAAAATAATAAAGTTCAGCTTCAGGGTGACTTTCTGTCCTTCTTGTTCCTAGAAAGAGAAGATTACCTTAGTCATTATCATCTTCAACTTATGAGAAAATCTGTTTGAATTTTGAGAATTTTGCAGGTAAAAACATACTTCTTTATTCATCCTTGTACCTAAGCCTCACATTCATTGTGGAAATCAGGCAGGGCATGATTCTTGCCTCATTCAAGCTTGGATTCAATGGCCTGCCCACGGCCCCACAGCTAGAAAGTGGTGGGGCAAGTTTAGAACTTAAGTTTACCTACTAAAAAAGATTCCGTCCTAAACTGTATGAAAGCCAAGACTGTGACTTTGAAGAACTCATAGTCTAAGGGGGCTTTTCCATTCCAGTTGGCTCTAACATGTTAAAGGATTCTCTCTAAGAATGTGGCCTGTGTTTAAAGAAATTCAGTAATGTATACTCAGTATTTTATTTTTCAAACAGCCCAGACCTCACCCAGCTGGCTTCAGGCCTTGGGAGTTGGAGACAGTGTCTTCTGGAGTTTTGGAAATGCAGCATACGCCTGGTTTGTTGGGGAGTTCCTCTGTGCAGGCAGAGCCATGGCCATGTTCATGGAATGGGATTTGGGTTTAGTCTACAAGTAAATACACATAAGTTGCTTTGGGCTTGGGCACTGGGGCATAGGGTCTGTGGCAGGTGAGCAGCACCCACACTTTGTAATCTATCTCATTGGAGCCCCTGGGGCCAGTCCTAGCTCTCAGCAGAGGGAATATCATCATTTCAATTTTAAACATTTAAAGGTGTATAGATATGTGAAGTGTTAATATCTCTCATTTTATGAAGGAGAAGAAATGGAAGAACCTAAAAGCCTGTTTTTCTCTTGCCCTCTGGCCTGAGATTCCAGGTTCAACTCAGATTTGAAATGCATTCTTTGTACAGGTAGAACCTTGAACAGCTCCTCTTCTTCCCTCTGCCCTATTGTCTTCTCCCAGTCATCCCCTCTCTTTTTTTCTTTCCATTCCCTTCTCTTCCTTTCCCCACTTTCTTTCCATCTGTCTTTTCCGCGCCCCTCCTCCCCCAAAGTTCCAACTCTCCTTATGCATGGTGCCATCCCTAACACACACAAGAGAAAGATATGTGGGAAGACTCTGGTCATTGGACCACTTGCATGGAAATCTGGTTGCCATATAATAAGTAAAAATACCCTAATGAAAAAAGTGACTCTACTCCATAGCGAGGAAAGGGCAGCATCCCAAACTCTGAGTCAGGTCTTGAAGGGTAGAGAGAGTATGTGCTTTCGTCGTCTCTGGGCGCCAAGAGCACCAGGAAGAGGCAGCAAAAACAGCGGTAGGCATCCGGATTGTGGGTGGTTGTTGAAGATGGGGGGATCCCCACGGGGGCAAGGCAGGCAAGTGCTGGCTCAGTGATCTCCATGATCCCAGAAGCTGCCCATGATTAGCGAGCTTTCTCTTGTAAAAAGACACACGTTATATGCCCTATTTAATGGTGGTGAAAAAATGACCCAAAAAGTCCCCTAGGGTGTGAGAAATGTCTCTTTTTCAACTTAATGGGGCACCTTGGGATTTGGTAATTTTTAGTAAATGCCAGTTAAGCCCTGTGGTCCAGTTTGTTGATCTGCTTAAATTCAGAGTTTAATCTCCCATAAAAGTATGGCCAGTGAAAAGGTATTCAACAGAAAGTACTCAGAACCTTCTCTGTAAACACAATTAAAAAGTCATCATACTGTGTATTGCGTGCCCAGCTCATGCCTGGTCTCAGGCTCTTGATCTATTTCATCCTCTTTATGTCCGCAGCAGTTCCAGAAGGTCAGTGTGGATATGCCCATTTTTCATAAGGAAAGCTGCTGTTACAAGAGGTGATGTCACTTGCCCAAGAAGGCAAGTGATTGAGCTGTTTTGCTGGCTGTCCCTCCTGGTGGCAGACGGCTCAGTGCTGCTCTGACCTTCAGCGTCTTTACCCCATCCATCCTCTGCCACGTCGTCCGCCTGGCTTGTAGATCACCTACGCCTCGGCAGTGATGGAGAAAGGGCTAGGGTAGAGGCATCTGTATACGAGAATCATTTCTGTTTAAAAGCCACATCAATTTGAATCTTAACAGGTCTAAATAGGGCTGCATTAGGACCATAATTTCATTTCCTTTATGATGAAGTGCAAATTAAAGCAGACGCATCTGAGCAGCCTTGGAAACAACCTGGGATTTTACATGTTTTGTGTTCCCTACTCTGAAGCTACGAAGTACGTGTTGGTTTAGCTGTCACTGTGCATTGGGAGGTGACGTTGATCCTGTGTCCCTGTTTCTAAGGAACTCATTAAGCCATCAAGAGGTAGCATGCAAGGCACTTGTGCAGTTTTTTCTTTGCTGGTTGGACTTAATTTTCTTATTTTCTTGGCTCCCTTTTCAATCAAGCTATTTATTTCTTTCAGCACTGCTTTGTAGAGTATCCACCCTTTTCTAGGAAATAGGTGCATTTTATTCATTCCTCTGAGACTTCATTTTCTGTTATTAAATGGAGATACATAAGGACAGATTTACAAAGTGCCTCATCATACAGCAATGTCTTACCTCAGATTCCTGTAACAAAACAACATAAACCAAGTGGCTTATCAGCGATTGAAATTTATTTCTCACAGTTCTAGTAGTTGCAAATTTGGAGATGAGGGTGCCTGCCTGGTCAGTTTGTGGTGAGAGCCCTTTTCCAGGTTTGTGGACTAATGACTTCTCTCGTATCCTCACATGATATAAGGGGTGAGCTCTCTGGCCTCTTCTTATAAGGGCACTAACCCCATTTATGAGGATCCCACTCTCATGAACTAGTTACTTCCCAAGGGCCCTGCCTCCAAATACCATCACACTGGGGATTAGATGTTAACATACGAATTTGGGGAGACATAAGCATTCAGTCCATAACAAGGACATATAAAGATACCTCTCTCTTCTTCGAGCCTTGGTCTCTTGATCATAGTAAAACTTGCCTTAGGGGTTCCTTATGATGTTTAGTGAAAGTAACACACTGAAAAGCATGTTGGAAGCTGCAAAATGCTGCATAGTTGTTCATAATTATGGAGAGGTAATAATTCCCTTAGAGTATATAAATAAAGTAGTATTTATAAATAAGTATAAATATTATTTATTTTAGAATACTTCTATGTTTTTCCAACTGCACAGATTATGTGTTGAGTGATTTGGAGGACTTCATCCGTTTGTTTCCCACAATAACCCTGATCACTGGGTGCCATTCTTAACCTCGTCGGATAGATTTGTCTTCCTGACATCTAATTAACTTTGAAACAGTGCTTAGGGATTATGATAGGTTTTGAATGAATTGGAGGATACGAAGCTAAACAGGTTCCTTAAAAAAATACTTGATAAACAGCACAATTTGGATTAGCACATTTGCCTAAACTTCAAAACAAAGTTCTCTTCCTAACACACATGACATGCAAACAGCATCTTTCAGGAGAGGGAGATTCCGTGGGTACTAGTAGTCCTTGTAGAAGGAAGGGTGGTTTCTGCCTTTTACTCCATGTTCTCTTCATTGTTTCCAGTCGAGGGGGGTATGGAAAGCTTCACAGAGGAGAGGACCTGTGGACAGGTGAATGATTGAATGGGCGCTAAATTCCAAATAAGGAGCACTGCCCGCACCATGGCAAGTGACTGACACAAGATTCTATAGTTTGTACGGGATTAAATACATCTTTTCTGTGATACTAGCCTAACTCAGTGAACAGAACTATTTGTGCTGGGGTCTCATTTATCTGTGATTTTAAGCCTTGGAAATTGGAATGCAGTTTGGGGCCCTTACTTTCGATGAGCAGGACAGACACCTGATAGGGCTGCAGGTACAGGACAGAGTTGGAGTTCATGAGCTCCTACTGATTCTTGTTTTGCAGAGAGCAGCAGCCTGCGTTCAGCCTGTGTCCACGACAGCACCTTGCATAGCCGAGTCTTTCAGATCTTATACCGGAATGAAGAGGTGCCCATAAACGATGCCGTGATCTTCCAAGCTCATTTACTCTTAGATGGTGAAAGGGTAAGTAATGCCTCTACTGCCAGCCACACATGGCTGTTCCCTGTCATTGCTAGGTCAATGGTAAATGAAGGAGAAGTTATAGATTTACTCAGAAATCTGACAGATAGGAATTTGTGATTTTAGAGTGCTTGTGTACTTATTTACATATTCATTTTTTTACTCATTCTTTCATTCATATACTTGCTCATTCCATGTAGTCTCAAGTGCAAGCAGTCTCCATTGACTAATGTGTAGTCTCTCTTATTCACTCCACACTTGCTTATTTGTGCATCTATTCAGGTACTCTGTCAACAGTCACTAGATGTTTATTGAGTATAAACAGGGCTCTGTGTCAGGCCGTTGGATGAGGGACAGACTGATGAAGGCATAGTGGGTCCTCAACATCTAAGGGGTTGATGGTTCAGCAGGAAAACAGGTGTATAAACAAGCACCCTGGTAGATGTGCACTCTACTGGCTGTTTATAGAAGTTATTTTTATTTATTTTATTTTATTTTATTTACTTTTTATTTCAGCATATTATGGGGGTACAAATGTTAAGGTTACATATATTGCCCTTGCCCCCCTCCCCCCTCGAGTCAGAGCTTCAAGCCTGACCATCCCCCAGATGGTGCGCATCGCACTCATTATGTATGTATATACCCATCCCCTCCTCCTTCCTCCCGTCTGCCCGGCACCCGATAAATGTTGTTCCTATATGTCCACTTAGGTGTTGATCAGTGAAACCAATTTGCTGGTGAGTACATGTGGTGCCTGTCTATCCATTCTTGGGATACTTGACTTAGTAGAATGGGTTTCAGCTCCATCCAGGAAAATACAAGAGGTGCTATATCACCATTGTTTCTTATAGCTGCATAGTACTCCATGGTATACATATACCACATTTTATTAATCCACTCATGTATTGATGGGCACTTGGGTTGTTTCCACATCTTTGCAATTGTGAATTGTGCTGCTATAAACATTCGAGTGCAAGTGTCTTTTTTATAGAGTGTCTTTTGTTCTTTTGGGTAGATGTCCAGTAGTGGAATTGCTGGATCAAATGGTAGATCTACTTGTATCACTTTCAGGTATCTCCATATTGCTTTCCACAGGGGTTGCACTAGTTTGCAGTCCCACCAGCAGTGTAGGAGTGTTCCCATCTCTCTGCATCCACACCAACATTTATTGTTTTGTGACTTTTTGATAAAGGCCATTCTCACTGGAGATAAGTGATATCTCGTTGCGGTTTTGATTTGCATTTCCCTGATGATTAAAGATGTTGAGCATTTTTTCAT
>CAUYRT010051959.1:0-15255 GCA_963574885.1 Lepilemur ruficaudatus | reverse complement strand
ACCTCAAACTCCTGGGCTCAAGCAATCCTTCTGCCTCAGCCTCCCAAGTAGCTGGGACTACAGGCATGTGCCACCATGCCCGGCTGATTTTTTCTATATATATCTTTAGTTGGCCAATTAATTTCTTTCTTTCTATTTTTTATAGTAGAGATGGGGTCTCACTCTTGCTCAGGCTGGTTTCGAACTCCTGACCTTGAGCGATCCGCCCGCCTCAGCCTCCCAGAGTGCTAGGATTACAGGCGTGAGCCACCGCGCCCGGCTACATTCTTCCCTTCTTAAATTCCATTTATTCTCAGAGATGTCAGACCGAAGCGAGACTTGGTGCCTCCAGCCCTTTGTCTTCTGCCTGTATCTTCCTGTTAGCCTCATGGCCCCCAGGACGTGCCAGTTATGTCACAGAACTCGGTCACAGTCTGAGGGCGGTAGAAATTCATCCAGCCACCCAGGCGTTACAGAGACCTGGGACTCCTCCAGGTGCAGAGGGATAGCCCGAGGCTTAGAAGGCATACTTGACTCGTCCAAGGTCACGGCACTAGACTGTTCCAGGCCAGGCTGCTAGCTCGCAGTGCTGTGTTCTTTTAACTGCCCTGTTTGCGCCCTTACTGCTGCTTTTGGTGTGATTCTGCCTTTCCCAGCTCTCTCCTGCATTTTCCTCCTCTTTTTTGTCTTTTTCTTTTTCCTTCCTCTCATACTAATTTTTCTGTAGGAAGCAAGATGAACTTGTCGTAGACACAGCGGGCACTGTCTGCACAGGATGCTGTCAGGGGCATTGATAAACCGCCAGCCTCACCCCACTCCACCCCAACCCTAGCACTGTGAATCTCTGGCAGTCCATTTACCTGAAATCTCAGGTGTTGACACCTGTTAACATGCCACACCCCTGGTGGGATAACATTTTAAAGTGTTGTCACCCAGGTACACTTTAGTGAAATATTTGAGACTATGCTTTGAAAGGAAGGAAGAAGAGACTTGAGACTACTTCATGGTGGCTTCTACTACCCCCCCCAAGCAAGAGCCAGAATGTGAGGACAGAAAGGAAAACTAGAACACCGAACACAGGTGTGTCTGGCTATGAAGTATGGTCATGCATCACTAAAGACAGGGATATGTTCAGAGAAAGGCGTTGTTAGGCGATTGCATCGGGGTGCAGACATCACAGAATGTGCTTGCACAAACCTAGATGGGACAGCCTACTATACACCTAGGCTATATGGGACAGCCTATTGCTCCTAGGCTACAAACCTGTACAACATGTGACACTACTGAATACTGTAGGCAACTGTAACACAATGGTAAGCATTTGTATATCCAAACATATCTAAACGTAGAAAAGGTATAGTAAGAATAGGGTATTATAATCTTATGGGGCCACCGTCCTATACATGGTCTGTTGTAGGACTGTACATTAACGCATCATGTTCTCTGTCATCTTGAGGACTTTGCCTGTGCTGTTCCCTCTGCTTAGAATGCTTTTCCCTCCCTGTCCCCTGCTCCTGGCTGTCTTCAACTCATCCTGCAGACTCCGATATCAATTCCTCTGCAGGTGCTTCTGCAGCCCCTCCTGCCCTCCCCGCAGTGCACCCAGGCTGGGTATGTGCTCTTCCTCTGTGTCCATGCCGTCTGCGCTTCCACTGCCTTGGCACTGAGGGCTCTGCCTGGTGTCAGCAACACTGTTTGTCTTTTATTTTCTTCCCATCAATTTATATCCAGATCTGAGTCTGTATTCCACTGGGTTGGCTGGAAATTCCATTTCGATCAGATTGGACCCCTCCCTGTTTCCTTAGGGTCGAACAGGACTCTGAGAGGCTTACGTGGTGTTGGGAAGACTGGGAAAGGATCTTGAATTTTTAGTGAGTCAGGTAGGGCAATGATGTCTCATTGTCCAAGCCTGAGAAGTCCTTTGAGACCTAGCAGGCGCTCCCAGGACCTAGTGCCTAGTCTACGGTATGTAGTATGTACTTGATGAGAATGTGGATAAAAAGTAAACATTGAATCTTAGTTGGCTCATGGCTGCCACTTAGGGTTTTGCAAGTTGTGCACTGCACAAATCTAGAGGATTCCACTCAAACAGATTTGACTATTGACTGAGACAGCTTTCTGGCAGATGTCTTGTAAAGCATCTTGGAGAGGGAGAGCTTTTTTTCTAATTTGTACAAATTCGTGTGATCTAGGCCCTGACTGAGGCTTGTGCCTTTTTCTGTATTTCCTCATTAAATTCCTTGCCTGCAACAAGTGGTAAAGCATGAGAAACAAAATATTGAGAAATCCAGATCACTTTTTACTTGATAAAAGTACTGTGAGATACTGTTGACCTTATTAATCCACGTGAGCCACAATCAGAAGCTTAATACAGATGACTTACAGAAGAGTAGGAAATCAGGAAAGAAGCAGATTCAGAATTAAATGATTCCTGCCCAAAGTTATGTCAAATTCATTATGCAGAAGTGTGGTTAGTTCCTGCAGGAGTTGTGGTTATTTGTAACTCTCCGAGAATTTGTAGAAATTTATAAGCAACCCCTTCTAAAACATGGTGGTTTTATTTTTACAAAGTGTCTTTTTCTTAATCTCTTTCTTGTAATCTGAACGTGTTACTCCTTTTATCTCCACTAATAATTGAAAGTAAGGTTTTCTCCAACCTTACGAAAGTAGCTTGTGTCTATATGAGGACTCATTTGTGCTTCTAAATTAAAGCAGATACTCTCCATTTGGATTTTTGTTTTTTTTTTTTTTTACAGATCATGTGGTGAAGGAGCCAGTGGAAGACACAGACCCTAGCACTTTATCCTTTAACATGGTAGGTTACAAATTTGACACTAATGGTGATGACTCTCGTTTTCCTTTGTTATTTCTTTGCGTTTTTATTATTTAGTCAGTATTTACATGAGGATCAGAAACCCCCAAGTAAGATTCTCCTAGGATAAACTGCTTTTTCTTGGCATTCTCTGTGATGATAATAAACTTTAGGTTTCTCCAGGTTAAAAAGGGTCCTAGATTCTGTTCTCTTTTTGCATACCCTGGAAGTGATCTTAGATTATGTGAGATCTTTGTCTACTTGCCTACTTTTAATACCGCTCATCTATGCTCACTGAGGGGCCTCTCTGCCCCGACTTGATTACTCTGTTATTGCAGTTAATCCCAGAAGCCGGCTTCTGAGCCCCGGCCCTGCCCACCCCCCCATAACCACTCTGTGATGTGTCTGCTGCTTTAAGATTTACCAAAGATTTAACATATACTGCTTTTCAAGCTCCAAAGATCCTGTGAGATAGTGAGGCAGGTATTTTTATCCCTCTTCTGCTGGTGAGGAAATGGCAGTTCACTGACGTGCATACAGTCGCCTAGAGGGGACGGACTAGCTTCCTTCCTGCACAGCCCTGCTTCTTGCTGCGGACCAAATCAGCGCCCTTGGCAGCACTGCCTGTTACCGCGCAGATAGCTTAAGGCACGTCCCTTTTGCTCCAAATGGTTGGAAGACAGGCTCTACGGAGTGGTGGAAAGTCCTGGTTAACTAATTTAAAGTGAAATAAAATACACTTCATATAATTAAATGTCTTTAAATCTGGAGTGTCTTGGGGACCAGCGGTGTTTGTTTTCCTGTCCTTTAATTGCCACTGTACAGTTTGGTAAGTATGGACGGCTTAGGGGACCAAGCTTTGATGCACAGAGGGAATTAATATTAACAAATTCTCTGTCTCTTAACTCTCATCAAAATGGAATGAACAGCCCTGTGGCCGTGGCTTACGGTTGCTCAGGGGTAGTCTGTTACTAAAGACTGTCTTTGGTTTCTCAGGTGGTCCTTTCTTGTCCCTTTCCACTGCCCCCACGGTGACTATCCAGGTCTCCCCTGGGTAGCATCCTCTCCCTCCCTCGGGAGCTACATTGTATTCACAATGGGGTCCGAGGCTGTACCCTGGGGGGGAGAGACCCCCCTCTCGCCTTTCTTCCCTCTGTGGGTCCAGTTAACCCCTAAAAGTCCGATGCCCTGGAGTTCATCCAAAGGGCGCGGGAGTATTTACACTTGGAAACCGAGCCAGGGCCCTGGACTGGGACGCCCGGGACGAGGGCGGGCGGACTGGTGGCTGTATTTACATCGGTCACATCGGAATGGCTTGTTCCTCGCTCTCGTTCCTCGTTCCTCGCCATTCTCCTTACTGCTCACCTTGGGTCTGGGCTACCTCCAATCACACCTCCACTCTCGGGACAAAGCGATCTTTCCAAAGCTTCCCTGTTACTAGTTTCTTAGAGCTGTCTTAACAAATACCCCAGTCTGTGTGGCTTAAGCGACAGCAATGTATTCTCTCCCAGTTCTTCTGGAGGTCGGGAAGCTTGAAGTCAAGGTGTTGACAGGGCTGTCCTTCCTCCATAGCGAAGAGTCCTTGTCCTTGTCTCTTCTTGCTTCTGGTGGTTGCCAGCAGTCCTGGGCATTCCTTGGCTTGTAGCTGCATCACTCCATCCCCTCCCTTCATCGGCATGTGGCCATCTTCTCCCTGGGAGTCTGTGTCTCTCCCCTTCTAAATCACGTCGGGTTAAGGGCCTACCTGACTCCAGCATATCCTCATCGTAACTGAACCATTCATAATCACATCTATAAGATCCTATTTCCAAATAAGGTCACATTCTGAAGTACTGGGGGTTAGGACTTCAATGTGTCATTTTTGGGAGACTGAATTCAACCCCTAACATTCCTGCTGTGTACAGGATTAAGTACATACTCCTTGATGTGGCAGGTGAGGCCCTCCATGATCTTATCTCAGCTTCTACCGCTCACCTGATGAGCCAGTTGTGTAGCTATCTGCTGCTGCTTAAACACTCCATGTCCTCTCACCTTCCCAGGATATCAGCAGTGCTGTTCCCTCCGCCAAGGACAATCTCCCTGCTTCCTCACCTGGTGAGCCTCTATGCATCCTCCCTTTTCAGCTCAAGTGTCCTCTGATTTGTGCAGCCTTCTTTGCCTTGGGACTTTCAGCTGGTCCCTTCTTCATAGCCAAATCCCTACTTGTCATCGCACTGAATTGTAATTATCTGCTTGTCCGACTTCCCACAAGACTGTGTTGGCCATGTTCCCATGTGCAGAGCTGGGCACAGGGCAGATAGCAGCAGATGCTTGATGAACCAAGTTTCCCAAGACCTAGAACAGCATCCCACCTAAACCCCTCTGCCAGCTTTCATGGGCTTTCTTGGAAACTGCTTCCATCGTTCCTTATCCAAGCCTGCCTTCCTCCATCCTTCTCCAACAGACATCACTGCTGCAGGCTGATGGGTCTTTTGTACCTGCAGCTCTTCCAGCTACCCGGCCTCTACTCCTGCTGTGTCCGCCATCTGCAACCAGCTTGCTCCTTCCTCTCGGTTCTTCCACGTCGAGGGCATCCTCTAGGCTTAGCTCAAGCGTCAGTTGTCTAGGAGCCCTGCACTTGCTCCAGCCTGTGTGTTCACCATGCGGACTTTCAGTGGATGTTAACTTAACGCTCCATCAAAAACCAGAGATACAAAGATCATGGTCTCATCTCTGGAAAAACTCACAGTATATCTAAGGAAATAGACAAGTACTTTTGAAAACAGACAGATATAAGTGTTATAGTATAGGTATGTGTTCCCTGCTCTTGGGAGTAGAGCCATGAGAAGAACTAATTTAGTCTGGGATAGAACTACTTGACTAGGAAGTTTTCTGTGTTGATTGATTTTTATTTACTTAGTTATTTTCATTGGGAAGTGGTTGGAGGCTTTTAGAGTTTCTGAAACTTTACCACCCTGCTCCAAAGAAACTCCAAGGAAAAGGCATTTAATACAAAACCGTCCACATTTGTTTATTTCTCTCCTCTGTTAAAGGAAGACACGGGTGAGACCTAGTGGAAATATGCAAGATATAACTTTGTTCCAGCTGGAGGACAGGAGCCGAGGGTAGAGTCGGAGCCAAGCAGGGCTTAGGGGACAGGCTTGGGAAACTGGGCACATCCTCACTCCTAGCATGAATGTCTTCAGAGAGTGGCTACATTGTTTAATCTGAAATAAGCCTCTAGAAGATTAGAAACCTACATATAAGTAAGAACAAATTAAAATATGTGTGATTGTAAGAGCATTTGTTAATATGAATTCCCTCTGACAGTGTCACCCTGAACCAATGTATTGAGGAACTGTTCAAAACAGTGCCTAATTGCTAAGTGATTTTTAGATCTGTGTGCAATCAACAAGACAGTCATCTTTTGAGTTCTATCATATTCAACTCAGGACAGAGCTCTGTAATAGCAAGTACTGCCCAAGAACACATGCTTATTGACCCGAAGGACTGTCACAGAAATGATGAGAAGAAATGGGTCTATCCTTATAAATTATGAAAACAAATTCTTCTCAATTTTAAACTGCAGGAGACCAGCACTGCAGAAAATAGCAGAAGTGTGGTTTAATGGTTAGAGATGAGGAAATCCGGAAGGTTTATTCTACTTCATCTTCCAGCATTAACTTCCTGTAGACCTTGATTTCATGATTATCAGTTGAGAATAAAAACAACCAATGGATCATGCCAACTGGATAAGTTCGAGGCTAAACATTTCCAAGGTTTTTCATTGAAATCATGACTTTCCCAAGACAAAGCGTTCTTTTCACTTTGATCTTAGAATTGACTATGCCATTTAAAAATAACTCTTCTCTTTTGTTGCTTTGAACAGTCAGACAAATATCCCATTCAAGACACGGGACTCCCTAAAGGTACGTACAGGTAACATAACTACTTGAACTTGTGATTATTTTAATAACTTGAACAAAGCACTAGTCAAAGTAATCTTTCATTAAAATTGTAAGACAGAAACACACCGCTAATTTAACTCATGATTTGTTACATGATTATCATAGAAATGAACTTTCTTAGTAAAATCTGTAAATTATTTCATGACAAATCATATATTAAGTTCCTAACAGGGGTTGGGTGCAGTGATCATTCCTGTAATCCTACCACTCTGGGAAGCTGAAGCAGGAGGATCACTTGAGGTCAGGCGTTCAAGACTTGCTTGAACAAGAACAAGAGCACGTCTCTACAAAAAAATAGAAAAATTAGCCAGGCGTGGTAGTGCAAGGCTGTGTTCCATTGTGGAAGCCAAGCTGCTGGTTGGGGCAGTGGGACATCTACCCTGTATTCTAGTGCCAGCCCAGAGATGAGGGGTGGGGATGGGGTGAGGGTGGAGACAACAGTCAGATCTGACCAGCATCAGAGATGGCAGGGGCATCCGGCTTCATGGTCACTGTGGACAGGTAGGCCTGCCCTGCACACGCTGACACCGGCTTCCCCAGTGGTTCCTGTGGTAGCGGGTGATTGCAGGGAGCTCCTCGCCTGGGCCAACCTGTGGTTAAGTCCAGGGTTTGACCAAAGCTCTCCTCCTCCTTCCTCCCTACCCCAGACTCTTCTCCCTGCTCCCCGAAATGACACCATTAGAGAGTCATGCCTTTTCTGTCCTGTTCCTGTCCCTGGAGTGGTAGCTGTGTAGGGAAAAGAGGCTGAGGCCAGGTTTGAGTCCAAACCCTGGCTGTACCAGGGGAGGCTTCTGGCAAGCTCTCTTCCCCTTGCCCTCTCCACAAATGACCTTTAAGTCTACCGCATCCGCCACTCTGGGACTGTCCATTTCAGCAGGAGAGCAGAAGGTAACAGGGACAGATCAGAGGCAGTCTTGGGCAGTGGTCCTTAACTTTAATGTGAGGAAGCATCATCACAGGAGCATGTTTAAAATGCAGATCCTGGGTCCTCCTGCCCCTAAAATCATGATTTGGTTGATCTGAGATTAGGCCCAAGAATTTTCCTTTTAACTCATACCTGTGTGGTTGGGACGCAGACACCACTTTGAGAACCTGCCTAAGAAGCTTCAAGGCAACAGCAACTCAACTGCCTGGCTCTGAGTGGCCTCAGCAAGTGACTTCAGGTCTCAGGGTCCCACTTGTCTCATCAGCGCAGTGGGAGGACAAGGTTAGCATCTACCTCCCAGGGTGCTCGTGAGAATTCGATGAAACGAGTCTAGAATGGTGCCTGGCACACAACAGCACCAGACAGGGGTGGAGGGAAATCTGGCCAAAGAATTGTGAAAAATCATGGTGCAATCTTGCTCAAGATTTTCTTTCTTTTAATCACCCTTGAATATGATTTCCTGTTTTGAACGAAAAAGATTGTTGCTTAGCAATCTGATAGTACAGTAACTTACAGTTCAAGTTTCCCCTAGAATTTGAGTTCTACAAACCTTAATTAAAACTGGTATGAGTTTGTAAGTCACATGACTGTGAAAACCATACCCTAGGCCAGTCCTTTGTCCTTAGTCATGGTGAACAGTATTTTTTTTTCCTTAGATCAAGGGACAGACTGGACTGAACAGTATTATTAAGCTCATAATTTCCTATCTCTAAATAAATACATTTTATATGTAAATAAACCATGGCTAGAAGTTTAAAAACTTACTCCAACATTTGCATTTAATAATATAACAATGTAACGTCTGCTAGCATTTTTCTTTAACATCTCCAATAGGGCCAGTACCATCATTAGACGTTTATGGTAATTTTTCTCATTAAAGTCATTTTTTGGGGAAAGAAAATCCACATAAATTAGTGAAGAGACTAAGTACAAACTAGGACCCTAACATTTAAGTGAGTTTTAGTGGGGTCAACTTTACTTAATAGAGGACTCATTTGTAATTAATGTTAATTTCTATATGGTTAAAAAGTCCTGAAAATCTATTTTCTTAAGCAGATTAAGTATATTTCACAAAATCTTTTTTATACTGCTATTATATTCCTACTTTATTCATGGAGCATATAAAACTATACTTTAACATGAGCCAAACTCGAGTGGTTTTGAATAATGTGGTTTTAATTATCAACCGAGGAAATGTAGTGTCATTTTCAGTGGCAAACATCTGTTTTTGAGGTGAAATGTGTTAATGTTATCCCTGTTTTCTCATGGGGACAATTGCATAGCTTCCAACTGAGTCAGCCAGCCCCTGAATTTAAAGAGTTCAGGGGGTTCATTAGTGGGGCCTCTTTTCTGATAGCTGTTCTGAGTCTGCAGATACTAGAGTCAGGACTAACGTGAGATTGTGGTTTGTTCTGAGTCACATAATTCCCGATATCTCATAGAAGCTGCTAGCTTGAGTATTCTTAAGGGAATGTGACTCTTCACGTTTTAACAGAAAAGTGTGTTTGCAAAAAGAATTTTGATTTTTGAGCCGCTATTCATAGTGGGAGAAAACTGCCCGAAGATAAGTACTCACACCATCAAGATTTTAGCATCTTCATTTTCTCTATCGTTCCTGCTCTTTTCTTTTATTGTTCAAAAAATGGTGTAGTCAATTTAAAAGTTAAAGAGAAATAAAGTAGACTTATTCTACTGTTAAGAATCTTGAGGAATTTGAACTGAAGTATAGATACTATTTGATGGGCCTTTGAGAACAATTTGTTAATTAAATGTTAGAGGTAGTAGTTCAGTTTGAACATGTGGAGGGAAAATAAGCAAATACTAAGGAAATAAGTAAATAATTCAAAAGTAAAAATGTCTCCCCTAGAACCAGCAAGCCAATACGTTGTATTTTACGTGATTTCCTACTTTGCACATTGCCAGTGAGGCCTTGTTAAAAAGTGACCCTGTTCTAACAGGAAACTAACCATCCCGCCCACCTGCATTATTCCCTGCATGTCGTCATCCCATTTGTTCCATAAATACACCTCCAACCTCTTGACAGAGACCCTCTTGGGAATCTTCTGTTACAATAAACCAAAAATCACTGCCCCTCCCACCAATGATGACAAGAATGTAAAGGTGACTATTCTCCAAAAATATTTTTCTTTTGTGTAAAGGAGAGCAGAGGGGAGAGAAAGGGATAGGACCACAGCAACATTTGGAGTACCATATAAGAAAAATGGCTATTCTATTCAAGTTCTTGGATTGGGGATTTAAAGAAACACTTTTAAAAAACTGCGTTCACAATGATGACATTGTGAGAATTAGTTTGGCTGAAATCACATGCCCGTCACTTTTTGCTGTAAAGACTCATACTTTAGTGTGTATCAGAATTATGGAGTGCACCTGCAGTCCCAGCTACCCGGAAGGATTGCATGTTCGAGCCCAGCCTGGACGATGTAGTGAGATCCCTGTCTCCAAACACAAGAATTACGTGGGGTGCATGTTAACAACGCAGATTGCTGGGCCCCCTGAAATTCCAGTCTAGGGGGTCTGGGGTGGGGCCCAGTGATCTGCATGGTTGACCAGCAGCTCAGGTGACGTGGATGCAGAAGAGCTGGGGGCTGGACCGGGAGAAACACAAGCTTAGGCCAGGTGACACCACTCTAGCTTTAAAAAGATACCAGACAGAACCTCAGTAAAAGACTGTGCTTTTAGTTTACATTTCTTAGATAATATCATTAAGGAAAAAAAGTTCTTTACTCCAGAATTGTGTGAGACAATGAATATCCATAGTCCCTTATTTGAACAAATCTAGTAGCCCAGCTCATTAATAGACAAATGAATGTTAATGGATGTAAAAAATAAATAGGTGAATCATTCAATCCCTCACTTCACCCTAGCTTTTGAACCGTTAGTTAAACAGTTCTCTATGGAAAACTCTATAACTCTAAAAATTTACATAATGCTAGAAATTTCTTTTAAAACATGCTATATGTGTATTAACTTTCAAGTTTTGAGAGTAGCCTTGAATTCTGTGACTAAACATTAGAATCTGATGGAACAAAATGTTTTTGTTAAAAACAAAATGATGTTTTAACACATTTTGTACTATCTGTACCACGAATGGGCAAACTGAGAAGTTAACACATGCGTAAAACAACCCAAGAATGGAATTCTTTCCAGACAGTTCATTTTGAAAGATGTTCAACGTTTAACATGCATTTCGAGTTAAACCTGAACTTTAACAATAGAGCTGAAATGGTTTGGGTTTGACCTTTAGGCAGGTGAGCTATCAGGACAAGCATAATCCTCCTCTGCTGTCTGAAAGGCTTAGTACGATGACAGACCAGCGAACGAACACGGAGGAATTTGATGTACTGTTAATCTCGGGAGAATGTGTTTTGATTGCTTTCTCTTCACTCCATTGGTAAGGAAGGGACCCCATCTTAGGGTTATGGGGATGGCCAAACACACGACACTCGACGCAGGGCGGATGAGACGGAAGCAGTTTGTGAGTCACCTATATCCTCAGCCAGAGGCGGAGGATACTGCGTACCATGCAGGGCCTCACGGGCTCGCACTTGGGACAGAGCTAACAACCAGGCACCGTGCCAGGGAGGTGCTGTAGGAGCAAGAGCGTTTGCAGTAGCGAGGCTCTGTGAGCGTTTTTGTGAGGACTGTATTTGCGTGGCCTGGATGAGTGTGTTGAATGAATGTCTTCAGAGGAGAGTATCACCCATGTGATGTTATCCCACGATCCTGAGCATGTCGGATGCAGTTAGATCTTGCCTGCAAAGCTTGTGTGTGATGCCTGGGCTGTTGACATGTCCCAGCCTTGTAAAGATGTGTTGTGTCCATTTGAAGAGGAAGGCAGACTTCTAACGAGAGGCTGTTGAATTAGGCACCGAACAGAACATATTAACCAAATCTATAATAGCAAAATATTTAGTAGTTGCAGATTGGACGCAGTCAATAATTTCAGTCATATTGGGCATTGAGTACGGGAGCCTTCAGGGATGGGACCACAGCAGTAAGTTTGCAGCTTCATCTACCACGAAGCACCATTCATTTTTTTCCAAGTTTAAGAATAGGCCCAATTAGGCTGCCAAATGGAGAGGCAGTTGAGATAACCACCCCTTCGCTCATTACATCATTTTTTTCTTTTTTTTTCCTGAGACAGAGTCTCACTCTGTTGCCCAGGTTAGAGTGCAATAGCATCTTCCCAGCTCACAGCAACCTCAAACTCTTGGGCTCAAGTGATCCTCCTGCCTCAGCCTCCCAAGTAGCTGGGACTACAGGTACATGGCATCGCACCAGACTAATTTTTTTTATTTTTTTTGTAGAGATGGGGTCTCACCCTTGCTTGGGCTGGTTTCAAACTCCTGGCCTCAACAATCCTCCTGCCTCGGCCTCCCAAAGTACTAGGATTACAGGCGTGAACCACCGCTCCCAGCCTGCTAATTAGGTCTCACACAATACCTTTTGATCTTTGAAAGCCCTGTTTGAACTTATATTAGGCCATCCATATTAATTATTTTAACTTGGGGATCCATAGGATCTCATTTAGTTAAGCCAACTTGTAATTGCCAAAAATTTATAATGAGGTCAGAGCACCCAGGCCCACGATAAGATATTTTAGGACAGTGGGTGCTATGACCATGGGAAATATAGGGAAAACAGTAGTTCTGATGGTTAGGGTGAGGCGTATCTATTTGTCCTCTGTATTCAATACCTCCCATGAGATTATAGGGGGTACCATGTTTATATTTAGTGGCATCTCCAGATATAACTATAATTTGAGCTGCAATACTGATTGAGTCCATGAAGATTTGCCAATTAGTACATTTTAGCAGTTGTTAAAGTTAATTCAAAACCTATGTTGTAGGACACAAAGCCAATCTGCACTCTTGTATCTTTTTGCTATTTAAATTTATTTTAGTGAATTTTGGAATTCCAAATGGGTCAAATTGTGGAGCTCTGTTTCAGTTCTTTTTTTTTTTTTTCTTTTATCTCCTCTCTTGTATCCCGATTTCTTTCATTCCCTAATTTTTTTTTTGTCCCTGGATATATTTGGGAAGGGGAAGGCAGTCTTCTCTGCTCTGCTTGTATTTGTACATTTCCTCCTCCAGAGAGCCTTAGACCAGGATCGTCAGGGTTGGGGCCCTGCCCTGTGGTAGCTCATATGCGCTCATGTGGTTTAAGGGCCTGGGCTTACATCACGTTTGCATTAGCCCTGTACTGTGCCCCATGGGCTCTGGGGCTTTCTCTGTAACTCTGAGGATCGGGGGTCTTTGTTGCAGCCTGGGCATCAGCAGAAGAGTGCTGGGCCCATAACCTAGAGGCTGATGGACTGAGACCAAGCTCCACTATGGCCCTGTCTTTTCTGCCACATGGGTTTTTAAAAAATTAATAATTATTTTATGGATGTTTTCCATTCCTGTACAAATTCTCTCCAGATCTTTTGGCTTTTTAGCCACATAAAGTTGTGGCTTTCAGTTTTTGTCTCCATCTGATTATCCGTAACAGGGACCTTCTGGGTGGTTACAGGGAAAGGCTTGGGGCCCCATGGCTCACCTCGTAGGCAGCTGCCTCTTCCTTCAGGGAATGTTGATCAGCCTCCCTGGGGTCGGGGTTCACGTCCAGTCAGTGGTTTTGTCTGTAGCCCTCGGGATTCGGCGGGCCACTGAGCCCCAGAGTGATGAGGTCTGCCCTCTGCCCTGCGGGAGAGCAGCAGCACTGAGCAAAGCCCGGGTACAGCCAATGCCTCCTCCCCTTTTCTTTTTTCATCAGAGCCTGGGCCACCACCTGCCACGGCTGTGCACCTCCTGCCCTGGGGGGTCAGGAGAACACATGGGCCGCAGAAGGGGAAGCAGCAGTAGGGGACAGGCAGGGTCACTGCCCTTGCCTGAACACTGGCAACCAGGGCGGAATTCCCCCTGGGGTGGTGATTTCCTTCCTTTCTGCACATTTCACAGAGGGCCGTCCCCACGCCTGTCCTGGGGGTGCACACTCACAAAAAATGTCTGTATGTCTGCCCTGTGTGGCCAGTGATGTCACCAAGCTAGCTGCAGTGCTCAGGGCGCTCTCGCCGGAGCCTCGATACATGGGACTTAGGCAGCAGCTAGTTGGGTGTTGCGCTACCACCGCCCTTCCAGGCGGGAGCCTCCTGCCCAACACAGGCTGGACCCCACAGCATGCCACACTGGGGTCTCGTCGGTTCACAGCACTTTTCTTTTTTATTTCAAAGTATTACAGGGGCGCAAATATTTTTGGTCACATGGATCACTTCTATAATGCTTGAGTCATGGTTATAAGTCACAGCAGTTTTCATCTGGGGCTGAGAGGTGGGAAGAGATCGCAAGCGCCCAACAAAGGCAACACAGCACCGCACAGGCCAGAGTGCAAGGATGCTGGCAGTTGGCGGCTCCATCCCAGGCGGCCTACACCGTCATCAGTGAAGTCAATTAGCCAGGAGCAGTTAAGTAAATGTGCCAAATGTCCCCAGTCATGGTTGGGTCACCCAGTTCATGATGTCAGTTTTGATCACCTCCTCCTCACCCCGTTGGTAAGGGAAGGGCTCTGTGCTAGGATTACGGAGGTAGCCAAACACACACACCCGACACTGGGTAGATGAGATCGACGGCAGTTTCTGAGTCACATACATATACTCACAGCTCGGGGGAGGAGGACTCTGCGTGCCATGCAGGGCACACGGGTGTCGTACTTGGGAACAGAGTGAACAGCCATGGGCCAGGTGAGGCAAGCATTGTAGTATCAAAAGGGTGGGGTGCCCCTGTTCCCACTGGAAGACACTATTGGCCTGTTTGAATAATTCCACAGCTGGCAGGAAACTGAAACCTGCTACTCTGAGGTAAGCAGGAATTGTGCCTAATCCCTTGACAAGGAGCATTGTTTACCAAGGGACTTAATCCTTGGGAGCAGAGATGGTGGGGAAACTTGCAGTTAGGCCCTCCTGATTTTACTAGATACCAAGGCAGCACCTGATATGGTGCCTTAATTTTAGGTCTTACACTGCAGGGGCGTGCTCTCTTTATCAAGCTTTGTGTCTTTTTCCCCCCAGCTGAGGAGTGTGATACAATTACCTTGACCTGCCCACCAAATTCTGATATGCAACATCAGGTAAGAATAATTTCAACTATACTTTTACCCTTAGGCACGTGATAATCTACCTAGAATTTTGGAGCAAGTGTCTTATAGAGCTTTAAAAATAAAGAATGAAGAACAAGATTTCCAGATAAGAAATTTGAAAATGATCTCTAAGCATCCCAATAAGGTAGCACATCTATAGGACTTTTGTTACTTCTAATAACCATGGTAGCTTCAGTCCATTCTTTGAAATAAATACTTTCCTACCTGTTAAGAACAGAAGGCAATGCTAGTGAGTTAGAAAGGAGAGTTGCTTTCTTTCCCTTGCAGTTGGTATGCTGTGGATGGTTAAAAAAAATTTTTTTTTTTTGAGACAGAGTCTCACTCTGTTGCCCAGGCTAGAGTGCCGTGGCGTCAGCCTAGCTCACAGCAACCTCAAACTCCTGGGCTCAAGCGATCCTTCTGCCTCAGCCTCCCAAGTAGCTGGGACTACAGGCATG
>CAUYRT010051957.1:0-38898 GCA_963574885.1 Lepilemur ruficaudatus | reverse complement strand
AAGGAAGAAAGAAAGAAAGAAGAAAGAACAGCCTTCAGAGTCCTTATATTCTAGTGAAGGAGACAGACAAACACAGCAATTTAATGCCAGGTAGCGTGGGCTATTATGAAGAAAATTGGATGGATTAGATCTTGCACTTTTTTTCCCCTGGGAATGATTCCAATCTCAGCAGGGAGTAAAGAAAGTGCCTGGCTGGTGGGGAGACTGGTGTCCTGAGAGGGACAAGACAGGCGTGCCTGGGAGCTGTCCTAGGTAGGAAAACCAACCCTGCACTGCAGCCTGCCTTAGAGATGCCTCCCCAGGGTAGTCTCATCTTCCATGGCAACATCACCCTTTGCTCTCAGATCTTGCAGATCAAGCACCTGGGAATCTCAGGAGGGAGCACATCACCCTGGATGTTGAGACTTCCTCTGCCAACCATCTCCCACAAAGTAAGTGTAATCAATGTTCTGCATGTGCTTGGAGTCTCCACAGCCCTGATGACCAATCGCCATGTGAGGGTGTCTCCTAGCAACACTCAGGTCATTTGTGAGTAGGTGTACAGGACCACCAGATACCAAGAGGAATGGGGCAGAATGTACCAGGAGTTTGTGTGAGAGTAAGACCAGAGCATGTGAGTACACTCTGTGTCCGCAAGTACACTGGGAACAGAGGATGTGATGGTTAATTTTATGCATCAACTTGGCCAGAGTATCCAGATATTTGGTCAAACACTAGTCTAGATGTTGTTGTAAAGGTATTTTTTAGATAAGAGTAATGTTTAAATCAGTAGTCTCTGAATAAAGCAGATTGCCTCCATAATGTGGGGGCACCTCCTCCAATGAATTGGATGAACCTTATGAGAAAAAAGACTGACTTCCCCGAAGAAAAAGGAATTCTGCCTGCAATCTGCCTTTCAGCTCGAGCTGCAACATCACCTCCCTGGGTCTCCAGCCTGCAGGCTACTGATATAGCAGAGGATGAACACGGATACCCAGTCACATCTGGGTAACTCCCATCCATCCTTGAGATTTAGTTCCAATGTCACCTCCAAGGTGATGCTGTCCCTGGCCTCTCAACCTCGGGTTAAATGCACTTTCATATTTTGCAGTAATTGTTTCTGTATATTTCTTGGGCAGTTAGGGTCACCTCTTATTCATATTTATGTGCCTAGGGCCTCACAGAGATCCTGACCTCCAGTGGCAAGCTCACCAAATGAGATCACAACATGAATGCAATTACTGCTCACGGAAGGGGCATGTCCCAGCCACCTCTGAATATACCTAGTATCTGATGCATTGCTAGGCTTTCACTAAATTTTTATTGAACTGAACTAAACTACCTCCTTGTCCACTCCCTATCGGTGGCTGGTTGTACCTGAGAAGGGGTGTGCTATGGGTTGAATTTATGGTTGAATTGTGTCTCCCTCAAAATTCACATGTTGAATTTCTAACCCTCAGCACATCAGAATGTGACTTTCTTTGGATATGAGGTCTTCACAGAAAAAATCAAGTTAAGATGAGGGCATCAGGGCGGGCCCAAATCCAATAGCACAGCTGTCCTTATATGAAAAAGAGCTTTGGATACAGAGGGATGCATAGAGGGGTGACAGCATGCAGAGACACCGGGAGACGACGCCCACCCACAAGTCGAGGAGAGAGGCCTGGAACAGATCCTCCCTCACACCCTCTGAAAGAACCAACCCTGCTGACCCCTTGATTTTGTACTTTCAGTCTCCAAATTGTGAGATAATAAATTTCTGTTGTTTAAACCACCTGGTTTGTGGCACTTTGCTATGGCAGCCCTGGCAACCTAGTACAGGGAGTAGCCTCACCAACAAACGCCTCCTTTTCAGTCTACCCTGTCATCCAGCCATTGGATGGCTCCTTCCAAGTCTTTAATATTTAAGGAAGAGAATATTTAAGCCACTGAGATATCACACCATCTTGACCAACTTGTTTCCTGTTGGCTTCCCTACTTCCTACCACAACGGGAAAGTGCACTGTCTCTGAGAACAATGACAGGCACACAGTAGGCATTCACTAAGCATTTGCTGAATGAATGAATAAATAATGAACACACTTGGTGCAACTTCCTTCCAGCACAAAAAAAACAACCTTCTGTGTCCTGCTCGTCTTTCTTAGATCAGCCTCTGTATTCTGCCCGAGCCCCAAACCCCTTTGAAGTTGTTATTTATTCCTTACCAGGTACCCTGATTCATTAGTGGTTTCCATTAAAGCCGTGGTTGAAAAGACACTTTCATTTGAAAACCCTGAGCGTGGTGTTTTTGTTGGCTGGCTTCTCCTGCTCCAAAATAATTACTTTTTTTGAGGTGCTGAACTTTCTCATGTTTGTCTCTCCTCCCTGACAGCTCTTTCTTTGATCCTGTCTGGAAGGACTTGCCCAGGCCCATTTAGTAATGCCAGAGGATCTTAAAGGAAAATAAATCATCAACTGTGCAGGGCTGAAAAAGACCCTGGGAGATGCTTTTGTCCAAACCTTTCACTTCCAGATGAGGTCACGGTTTTCCAAATACCCCGTGAATGGTAGTAGCAGCAGTAATAAAAATAATAAGAAGAACATTTGTGATATGCTTTACCATTTGCAAAGGATTTTCACTTGTACGATGTTATTTTGTATGACTTTAAATCGAGGGAGATAACGTGGAGAGTAAAAAAGATTATTGTCCCTGGTGTCAGGATTAGAGTGCTAATTGCTTAGAATTCTGGCCTTGCCACCTCTGTTCTGTTAGGAGTTTGGGCAAATCCCTGCACCTTCCTGAGCCTCTATTTCCCCATCTGTAAACGGAGAGGACAGTCTTTGTCCTTCAGTAAAGTTCTGAGAGACAAAGAATGTTAAGGATCTTTGAAAACCAGAAAGGGCTACAGAAATATAAAATATGGTGATTTTTGATTTTGGCTTTTACTTTTTTTTTAATTCTTGTTATCAGCAGAACAGGGACAGTTTTTTAAAGGAGTTTTATTTTTAAGTGAAAAATGAATAAATTTGTGCCAACTGTACAGGGTACCAATTGAATTCACAGTGAGAAGCTTAGTATATCAGAGATGCCACTCACATCATAGCATTCATTAATGCGGTCCTAAAATTTGAGATGCGTTTGTGTGTGAGTATCTGTCTCCACCACCACTAAATTTCTTTTTTTTTTAAAGAAACACATTCTTCTCTCTACCCTTGTTGTGTTTTATTTACTCTTTCTGCTTTTAAAAAGTTTACTTTTTCATTCACTCTGCAAATATTTATTGATTCCTGTGCTGGATACAAGTCAAGGTACTGGGTTACACAGCTATTATATTATTAAAAAAACAAGTTCCTGCCATCGTGAAGCTTAAACTTTAGATGGAGGAGACAGATGGTAAATACAAAGTGAATGTATAGTATGTCAGAAGATGATATACGTGAGAGAGAAAAATAAAGCATGGTGGCAGGAGAGGGAGAGCCTGAAGGTAAATAGTAAGGCAGAGGAACACTGCACAGAACAGAAGGAAGTGGTAGAGAAGCCATAGGGACATCAGAGGGAAGAGCAACGAGGCAGGGGGAACAGCCAGTGCAAAGTTCAGAGGCATGATCGTACTTGGCATGTCTGGGGAACAGCAAGGAGGTGAGTGTGACTGAGTTCAGTGGGTGGTAGGGGAGGAGTGGGATATGAGGTCCCAAAGATAGTGGTGCTGGGGGTGGCAGTGGCAGAAAGAACCCCATAGGGTCACATAGGGCCTTCTGTAAACAAGCATGTAAGGATGTTGTCCTTAATTATGAATAAGTAAAGAAGCCATTGGAAGGTTTTGAATCAAGGAGTGACATGATCCAATTTATTTTTTTAAAGGATCACTTCGGCTACCATGTTGAAAATAAATTATTTTAAGGGGGAGGAGTAGAAATAGGGAAGCCATTTCAGTACTCCCTGCAGAGGATGAAAGAGGCTTGGACTGGTGTGTTCACAGTAGAGGTGATGAGAAGTAGTTTGTATCAGTCAGGATAGGCTATGGAATGCCCTAATAACAAAAGATCCCCACTCTCTTAGTGGCATAGAACAAAGGTTTATTGCTTGCTAAGATGCATGTGTTTGTGAAACGTCTGCGGCTCTAATTCATGTTATCTTTACTGCAAACTCAAGTATCTTCCATCTGGACGTTGCCAGTTATAAAACAGACATTGGCCAGAGTGAGTCACAGGACTGCTCCTGTGTGCAGCACAGCAGGGGCGAGAAAGCTTCCCACAGAGAGGAGCATCACACAGAGAGAAGTCAGGATAGGTAGAGAACAGTTACGTAATCTACTGCAAAATAAAATCCAGGCTCTACTTCGAAGGGAGAGGCAACAGATTTGCCATGGATTAGACCTGGGCTAGCGACAAAGAGAAGTGTGTGAAGAATGACCTCAAGGATTTGGTCTGACCAACTGAAGAGCCAGAGTTGTGACTTTCTGAGAGGCAGGTGACTGCGGGAGGAGCAGGTTTGGGGCATGCTCAGCTAGAGCTGCTCATTAGACATCCAGGTACAAATGGCAAGGATGCAGGCGCATATCTGAAGTTCAAAGAAGAGGCTCAAGTTGGTGATACAAATTTGAGAGCCGTGTTCAATGTGGAAAGAATAGAAAGGACAGAAAAGTATGTATATAAAAGGAAATACCATATAGAACTGGATTTGAGTTTTAAAAGCTACCTCTAAGGTCACTCAGCCATGAGAGACAAGGAAGCCATCACTTGGGAATTTCCAACTTGTGACCATAGGCCTGTCTCATAGAGTGAATATAACAACATCTGTACAGTTGTGTCTGGCTTGGGCAGCCTAAGATTCCTTCACCCATAGCTTCCCACTTGGACTCTGCTCCCCCCGCAGTGGCAGAGCTGATATTCAGAGCCAGGCCTGTCTATGTCCTTGTGTTATTTCCTGTAATTGTTACCATAACCCAGGTCTCTCTGACTTCAAATCTAACTCTTTCTAAGAATCTCAATTTCCCCCATCACTAAAAGCTGCACTCACACCCTTTGAAGATTAGTTTTATGGTTTAACTATTATAAGGGTTCACAATGTGCCCAATACATTTTAAAACACACAAATAAGTCCTAAACTTCAAGTCACAGACTTTTAGATATGAAATCTAGAGGCTCTCTAGTATAATGACAAATTGCATGCCAGAAGCTCTTCTGAACAGTCAGCTGGTCTCTGAGCTCCTTGGTAGCAATGTACTTAGCTCAGACTCCACAAACCATTCCCCAACACTTGCTCTGCCATGTGTTCTGTGCTGGGCATCTTGGAGGCTATAGAGATAATAAAGAATTTCTTCCTGCTCTGAGAGAACTTGTGCTGTAATAATCTACCTGTTGTAGTTTGGAGCAGCTCCATTATAAACCCTTCCTAACATGGATTCAAAAATTCAGCTTACTATAGCTTCTATTCATTGGCCCTTCCCTAGTCTAATACATTATTAAGTGCCAGAGGAAGAAGGTACAGATGGGAGGGACGTTTCCTCCCCCCACAAGCCTATTAGTTTCTCTACAAGGCAAGGAAGTTACCAGCTTCATAGTCCAGACCACAAATCGTGGCACATTGGCCAGTGCACAGAGTCACCATGCATCAAAACATTGCATAAATGCACATGGGTCTTCCCTCCATGTTTCTCCATGAAGCTGGGTTGGAAGCTGAGCTAGAGCCCACTCAGTATTCAGCTCTTGGGATCTCCTCTCCTTTCTTCCTTGCATGTGTATCTGATAAGTATGTCATCGTTTTGTTTTCACGATCAGTGCAGCAAGCCAGGGAGCTTGTGACCTTAGGATCCACTGGGACTTGAGGGAAGGTAGAAACCCTGATGGATGTATAGGTGAGGTTTTGCTCTAACCCAGCCGTACCATATATATACCCTTGGGGAAGAAACACACTGGCCCAATCAGTAACAAGATGCTGGTTTTGTTTCTTATTTTCATTGCCCCTTGTAAGTATAGTTTTCTCAGGAACTTCACAAGGAAGGGGTCACTGGGATGAGGCTGAGATTTGGGTATTCTTTGCTTTCTTGGCTCTAATGTCATCAGAACCTTGTCCCAGTATTAAGAGAAGGAATCTCTAATGATAGTTTCCTTGGCTGTGCAGAAGCTTTTCAATTTCATCAGGTCCCATTTGTTTATTTTAGTTGCTGCTGTGATAGCGTTGGGGGTCTTCTTCATAAATTCTTCGTCTAGGCCGATGTCTAAAAGTGTCTTCCCAACATTTTGTTCCAGAATTCTTAAGGTTTCGCACCTTAAGTTCAAGTCTGTTATCCATCATGAGTTGATTTTGGTGAGGGGTGAGAGGTGGAGATCCAGTTTCAATCTTCTGCATGTGGGTATCCAGTTTCCCCATGACCACTTATTGAATAGAGATTCTTTTCCCCAATGTGCATTTTTCTCTGCTTTGTCGAAGATTAGATGACAATAGACAACCTACAGAATGGGAGAAAATACTTGCTTTCTACACATCCAGTAAAGGGCTGATAATAAGAATCTATCTAGAGCTTAAGAAAATCAGCAAGAAAAAATCAAATGACCCCATCAATAAATGAGTAAAGGCCATGAACAGAAACTTTTCAAAAGAAGACAAACTATTAATCATTAGGGAAATGCAAATCAAAACTATAGTGAGTTATCACCTAACTCCAGTGAGAATGACCTTTATCAAAAAGTCCCAAGACAACAAATGCTGGCATGGATGTGGACAGACTGGAACACTCTAACACTGCTGGTGGGACTCCAAATTAGTACAATCCCTGTGGAAAGTAATTTTGAGATACCTCAAAGAGCTAAAAATAGAAATACCATTTGATCCAGCAATCCCACTGCTAGGCATCTATCCAAAGAAAAAAAGACATTCTATAATAAAGACATCTGCACTCGAATGTTTATAGCAGCACAATTCACAATTGCAAAGATGTGGAAACAACCCAAGTGCCCATCAGTACATGAGTGGATTACTAAAATGTGGGATATGTATACCATGGAATACTACTCCACCATAAAAAACAATGGTGAACTAGCACCTCTTATATTATCCTGGATAGAGCTTGAGCCCATCCTTCAAAGTGAGGTATCACAAGAATGAAAAAACAAGCACCACATGTACTTGCCATCAAATTGGTACTAACTGATCGACACTAAGGTGCTCACATGATAGTAATACTCATTGGGAGCCGGTCAGGTGAGGGGGCTGAGGGTGGTAAATCCACCACTGATGGAAATGGAATGCGCTGTATGGGAGAAGGACATGCCTATAGCCCTGGTGTGGGCGAGGTAAACTCATTGCATGTAACCAAAATGTTTGTACCCCCATAATATCCTGAATTAAAAAAAAAAGAGAGACAGAATATCTAATCTTACTCGATACAATCAGCCATCTGTTGCTTGAATGTCATCTTCAAGATCCCCTAAAAATATTCATGCAGCTTGCATTCATACACTTCCAGTGACAGGGATCTTGTCGCCTTACGAAGCCAGCCTTTCCATCTTGACACACTTCTGATGAATGGAAAGTTCTTTTGTATGTCAAGGCCAGTCTGGTCTCCCGTGACTTCTATCTCATGGCCTTATTTCTATCCCTCAGGGCCAAAAAGGAGCAGATTTAACAAGCCTATTCCCTTTCTGTGCAAAAGCTCTTCAACTTGACTACAGTCCCCTCTAGTTATGTCAAGGTCTGATAACCCACAGAAGGAGATATTCCCAAGTGTCGGTTGTTTCTCTGTAATTGACTTTTCTGTTCAGTGCTCAGGTCGGACAAGTCTCTGTTGACCCACTGATCTGAGATCCCCTCTGTGCACGCAGCCAAATGGAGTGCAACAGCCCAGGCGTGGGCAACAGCCATGGATGAAAGTCAGGGCTCCCCGTACATCTCCATTTCATTTGTAATGAAATAGCCCAGCTCTAACGGAGACCTGCCTCTGACACCCAGTGGTCTTAAGATCCACTGAATGTGCATAGAAATGACACACTTCATTAGGTGCCAGATGGACAACTGGTCATTACTGTAGCTCAGCGTCAGTGTAGACACACACACAATGTTTGCACATCACAACAGGTAAGAAGCCTTTATACTTGTACAAGAGTAAGTGTTAGAGTTCCAAATAAACAAGAGCAAGACAGACCTGGTTCAAATCCTGCCTCTACCACCTCCTATCTTTTATGACCTTAGGCCAGCTACTCTATCTCCCTGGACCTCATTTTCCTCCTATATTTGCACATCAAAGAAGTAATATCCTCCCCACAGGGATGTTGTTAGCATAAAACAAGTGAGGGGTATAAATAGAGTACCTGATACATAAAATATGCTCAAAAATGTAAGTTACCTTCTTCAATTTTTTAGTTTACAAGATTTTCATAAAATATATTATCCAATGACATGTAGGATTCATTTGATCTAATTTTCAGCCTTCAGGCAGGGCCAGTACATATGTAAATATATTCTACTCCAGGAAGAAGAATGAAAAAAAATAAACCTGTAGAGGAGGTTGTGCAACCTCCTTCTTGAAAAGTTCTCCATTATGCCCAGCTTTCGTTATTGAAGCTTCCGTCTCTCCGTCTGTAAAATGCTTTGGTTGAACTAGATGATCTCTGAGGTCTTCCGTGCTATTCTTACTCTCATCTATTATTCCTGGAGCAGTCTAAAACTATTTTTATTCTGTTCTTGAAAGAGAAGGTGAGGAGAGAATTAAGACTCCTTGAGCACCTCCTGTCTTCCAGGGGCTCTGTCGGACACTCTGTGTCTAGAACTATTTATTCTCACTCCTGCTCTAGGAGGGAGATGTTATTACTGCTTTCACACACAGAGATGGAGAAGGTCATAGAAATTAATATATTGGCTGGGTTACTCATGGGTAGTAAGTGACACAGATTCCTAAGGCCTCTCTGCCTCCAAAGTCCTTGTTCTGTCCAGGATACAATTCTGAGAGTTGCCAGATGCCACTTCTGATGAAGTGCTGTCTAGAAAACACAAAGTGACAGACACACTCTGTGTCACCATTGTCAGAGGCAGAGCAGTGGGAACTTAAGGGCCAGACTGCCTGGGTTTGACTTCTGGCCTTTGCCACTCACTAGCTGTGTGCCCTAGCACAACTTACTTAACATCTCTGTGTCTCAGTTTTTACATCCATGAAATGAGATTAAAGTAATATCATCTGCTTCACAGACTGTTCTGAGCATTAAGGTAACATGTGTAAAGCCCTTAGACAAGACCTAGGCAGGTAAGCACTTCCCAAATATTAGCTCTCGTCATCACCATTATCCCCATCTGGGGACAGCATAAGTCCAAGTGTCTCCTGACAGGGGAGTGGACCCTCCGGAGGAACATTGCGGTTCTAGGACTCTCTGCTCTTACAGAAATTCACAGTAACATTTTAGGAGCACTTTCCGGAAGTGCTGGTGAGCGAGTTAAAATTCAGATCATCACACAGACTGTCCCTGAGAAACCTCCAGTTTCATTTTTGGTCTCAAACAGATCACAGACAGAAGGGAGTGTATCCCTGTTGTGTACCCCAAACAGGAAAAGATACAAGCATGAGTATGAGAACTTCATTTCCCAGGCTCTGTCCCCTTACTCCCCAATACAGAATTTCCAAGAGACGAGGCAGAGCCTTTTCCCATAGAAAGGACCTCTCTCGGAAGAGCTGTAGGTAATGAATAGTACTTTTTCCTTTCTTACTGTTTCCTAGAGGAACTGAAAAACTACCTGTCTGGCTTGTGCTTCCATTTGGGATCACCCTGAAAGGCACATGAGCAGGATGGACAGGAGTTAAAGGCAGGGTCCCAGGAGCAGCAGGTCTGGACTCTAAGGTTCCTTCACTCACTGTGGCCTCGGCAAGGTCACTTGCACCTTCTAGACCTCAGTGTCTTTACCTGTCAGATGCAAAGGTCAGCCCAGGTTCTTAACGTGGGGTCCCAGAACAGTGGCAGCAGCATCACCCGGGAGCTTGTTAAAAATACAATCTCCAGTCCCCAACCCGGACCTTCTGAATCAGACACCCTGGCAGTAGAGTCCAGTAGTCTGTGTTTAAGTCAGTCCTGCAGGTGGTTCTGACCACGCTAAAGCTGGAGAATCATAGGACCAGACCCGCTGAGGAGCTGAGGACTCCGCACCAGGCAGAAATTCCAATTCCAGCAGCTGTGGATGTCAGGGTGACCGAACCCTAAACAAGCGGGTGGGGCTGAACACAGGGAATCATCATGTTGGGTCCTCAAGACAGGTGGCCTGTCAATCAATCAGGGTCGTATGGAAAGCGTGTCCTGCTTCCTAGGTCAGCCTCTACCACGTACTTGTTGTTTTACCTTGGTACATATTTCTTAACCTCTTGTGCCTTCATTTTCTCATCTGTGAGTGGGAGGGGGAAGGGGAGGTAAAGATGTTAAGATGTGTGTGTGTATATATTTGTGTGTATATATATATATATATATATATATATATATATATTTAAACAGGAAATCCTCTCTTTACTTGGGTGACATGAGGTTTTTCTGAGCCACCTCCTGCAAGTCAGATGGAAGGAAACCTTGCTTATTGCGAGTGTCATGACTCACGGGACAGATTCCAAGTCTGCTTTCAGCCTAAAGCTTCTGAATGTGTCTCTCCAGGAAGCTCTGCCTCTTCACAGTTGACTGGGACGTCCTTAGGGTGTGCGAATAGTAAGGGCATGTTTTAAATAACAGGAACTAATGTGTGCTTTAAGCAAAATGAAGGTGGACAGTGCTCTGGCAGGACATGGACCACGATCCAGGATAGGAAGGTGGTCAGACCCTGGTGGGAACTGTTGGGACTGAGACCAAATGACCACTTTGTCTTTGAGGCTCCAACTTCTCCATTCTCCGGTGCACATGATGGAAAACAGCCGCCCACAGCTCTGGAATCGTCTGGACACATGATTTTGTACCCTTGGCCTCTGTCTTACTTCTCTTTCTTCAGCAAGCACCCTGTCCTAGTTCCAAATGCCTGGGGAAGGAATCTGACTGTCTGACTTGAGCCAGTGCCTCCCTCACCTGGCCAGAGACACAGGATCGCCCCACTAACTGGGAGTTGGGGGTGGTTAAGGAAGCTCACCGGGAGCTGGGCAGACCATCACGAGTGTTATCTCAACGAGGGTGGGAGAGAGATCTCTCGAGCCCTCCGCAAGAACCGAGCTGCTCATTGCTAGCAGGTACAGGGTATGACTGGGATCCTCCCATCTTGTCTCCCCCGATAAATGCTTACAATTTATAATTCTAGATGCCTTTTTAAACTGCACAGACAAGGAGGGCCAACTGAGCAGACACAGAGTATGGAAAATTAATTCTCTATTCTGTAAACACAACCAACTTCAGTGTAAACAAGGAGATATGGCATAACATAAATTACTATTATCTTCAGCACACGCCATGCTTAATAGCAGCTTATTGAATCTCTTGGTTATATAAGGCAGTTCTGCTGTGATGGAAACATTTATTTTTTTAGATTTATAAGAGGTAATTGAAGACAGAAAAAATATTACTTTTACTTAGTTAAGGCAAAAAAATAATCGGTGTGATGTTGTGGAGAATACGCTGGGATAAAAGTCTGTTCCCACTCAGCTGCCACTTGGCTGTGACATGGGTTTCTCCCATCTGGGCTCCAGCTCCCTCATGGGCAAAATGAGGAAGTCAGACCTACTGATGCACGAATAAAGTCCTTCTCCCTGCCAACACCATCCAGGTATTTTGTGACGTCCTGTGGACAGAGGCTCTGTGACTGTGTGAGTATCCTAGGGATGTTGGATCAGATGTGGGCCTGGCTGGGAACATTCCAAGGGCTTACTGAGAAAGTTTAACACAAGGATGGTTTGTAGAGGTTTGGGTGGAGTTGAAAGACTGAGTAAGGAATGGGAGAAGCATCCAGAAACTATGAACACTGGGGAGCTATCAGCCTAGGCTGGACGTGCTGTCACCTTGGGGTGGGAAGCCACCTGAGGCTGTCAGGGAGGGACAGGGGCGTAAACACCTACACCTCCCTCTCCTCCACAGTGTGACTCCAGCCGGCACCTCCCATTGGCTGAACCCGACCAGAAGCCAGAATGCCAGGGAGCCCTGGAGACATATTCTACCTGCCATGCAAGAAGGGCGGGTGGCGGATCTGGAGGGACAAGCAGACACCAAAGGAAATAGGAGGGAGTGCGGTGCAGGGGAGCCCCTGCACTCTCTGGTGCTGTCGGATCTAGACAAATATGGATTTGATCCTCAACACAGAATCAATCCTGCCTCTCTGGCTCTGAAGGACACACAGGAAAGTGGCCTATAGCCTGACACTTGCTGCATGGGCTTGAAACCCCCCAGGCCATGCAGGAGTGCTCCTGGTTGTGGATCTACCTGACACTCAGTACTCAGGGGGTACTGAGTGCCTGGTTATGGGCTTAAGGTTTTCCAAACCTTTTCTACTCCACGCTGCAACAAACATAAGGGCACTCAGCCTGGACGGCCACCTACTACTGAAAATGGCCTTCCTCCCTGCTCTGACCAATTCTACCTTGTAGCGAGTCACCAGTGTCCATAGCAAGCCTTTCTTCAATGCGCCTGCCCCATTTATCCACAAGTGCAGGCGTTTTCCTAATACAACACCTCTTTACAGGCTTTTTTCTTCCCCTGAGCTGGGTTTCCCCTCCATCTCCCTGGAGAAACACTGCTTAGACTTTGGGATCCCAGTCAAACCCTGCAGTCTGAGAATCGCCTTGGTTGCCAGTGGCCTCTCCTTCCTTTGTCAAATACCTTTCCTTTGTCCCTCTCCTTGAGTGTTTCACGATTATCGGTCCTCTCTAAGCTCGCCTCCTCTTCCGTCACCACAACCTTCACTGGCTTCTTGTTTGTTCTCAAAAACCCACTCCCAGGTCATGTCCTATTCTGCTTGCCCCACGGGGAATGACACTCCCAGGCTCCTCTGCCCTTTGGTCCCCAGTAATTGCATCCAATGAGGGGGGGGCACTGGCAGAAGATGGGAAAAGGCTGGGGCATTTCCCTCCCTCTCTCTGGGCTTTGGATGCTACAGTGCCCTCTCTCCTGGGACTCGGCTCCTACAGGGAAGCCCTCACTGTGGTCCTGGCTCCCACCGGAGGGCTCCACTGCTGGGCTGTGGTAGCGCCATCATTTCCCTGTGATCTCAAGCTCTCAGGGCGGCACCAGCTTCTTACTGCTGGAACCTCTGAATCGCCTGCTGCTTTTCCTATGGGAACATCCGAGCTCCCTGTGGGTTTTTACTGCTGGAACCCTGTTTGGGCTCTCAGCCCTTCTCTCACCTGTGTCACCAGTTCCCTGTATTAAAATTCCTCTGTTTTAAGTACCTAGAGGAGTTTCTGTGTTCGTGACCAGGCTGGATGGAAGCAATACCTCAGCCACTAAGGAGAGAGTGGCATGGGGTTGTGGGAAAGCGTTCACCTGAGTCGCAGCAGATGCCTGGGCTCAGGTGCAAGTTCCGGCCTTTTCGTCTGTGTGACTTTGGGCAAGGTCTGCTACCTCTAGCCAGCGACAAGGATCCTGTTTCTCAGGCTCACTGGGAGGATTTTAAGTGAATTCCCATATATGAAAACGGTATAAAATGACCCGGCACAGGTAGGTACTCAATAACCTGGATTCAGCAAGAAATAGATTCATCCCTTTTCTTTGTTGTCCTAGTTATAAGTTGTTGACACTTCAACTATTTGTGAATAAGCTCTACAGCTTTTACAGTAATTAAAGAATTAGAAGGGGAGGAAAAAAATTAAAGAAAAGCAAAGAAGAGAGAAAAATGATTGATTGAAAGGCTACTCCATTCTAGGAATTGTGCGAGGTTCCTTAAGTGTCTATTGGGATTTAATTTCCCCTCGAAGAGAGGATTTAATTCCCCTTGCTTTTCTTCTTTTTACTTTCTTTCTTTTTTTTTTTAATTCCCCTTGCTTTTCAGAAGATGAAGCTGGGTCTCTGAGAGGTGTGGTAGCTTGACCTGTCACAGGTCACAGAACTAGTGCAATGGTTAAAGTCCAGAACTTTCCATCCCTGGCATCTGCTGTTGCCAGTGTCACATAAGAGAAGAGGAAAGGAGCTTTCTTGGAAAGAAAGAAGGAATTCAAATGCCGCATCAGGTTTTGAGATCTCAAACTCATTTCGTTTTAATCTTGCAAAGCAAACCGAGATTGGAGTGGGGGGGGGTAGGGAGGAAGAAATTAAGAGCAATGAGGTGAGTTGGGACCCGAGGGAGCCAGGAGGGATAAGAAGGAGGTGCAGGCGATGGAGACAGTGTGAGATCAGCAGCTGCAGCTCTAACAGAGGTTCTTCCCCCGTTCTGAGGAAAATTCCATCTCCAGAACCTGTCAGGGGGGACATAATCCACCTCTGAGGGATGGGTGGGAGGGAAAAGAAAGCCAGGTGGGGGAGGCGGGCGGAAGGGAGCTGTCTTCCCAAGGACATTCTCGCCTGTGGAGCCCACCTTGAGCTTGACCTCCACGTGCCCTCCTTTCCACGGGGACCGTAGCCCTGGACAGGTGAGTGGAAGGTTCAGTACTTCACTCTTTAAGGAAAGTACTTCTGTATCCAGCAAAGACATGGCAACGGGCCATTGGTTTCTAAAACTGCTACTTCCTCTGTCCAAGCCCCCAGATGAAGAAGCTGCCCACGGTTGGCCCCTCTCAGAGAGTAGCAAGGACAGCATCTGTCTTTGGGGGTTTCCGACACAGCCGCACACCTAACCAGGGCCGGGCGGGAAGGCTAGGTGCTTTCCCCTTCGCCCTCTCATTTCATATTCTCAGCCACACCCTAAGATGGGTGGTGCTGTCTCCTTGTTTTACAGAAGAGGAAACAAAGGGTCAGAGTGGAGAAATGACAGGCCAGGGTCACACAGCAAATAATCTGAATCTAAGTCTTCTGGCTTGAGATCTGGTACACACTGATGTACACACTGCTGCTGTGCAAGACGACTGTAGGCATGTTACATGTATAAACCTCTAAACAAAATGTTAGGGCTTAGGAGTTTATATTATTAGAATTCATATTATATTAGAATATCTTAGGAAAAAAGCTTAAACTCTCCAATACACTAAACTTCATATATTACCAGCAATACTACTGTCTGGAGAAAGTTGTATATTTGTTTTATTTACTAAAAATATTGAGTTTATAATAATATGGGGTTTATTAATACAGTAACAGCAAAAAAAAATTTATGGTGCTTACTACAAATGGTCCATATTCTAAACTAGATGAAGAGAGATGTAGATCTGTGTTTGTATAATTAGTTTTTATGGGTTAGAGTCTAAATACATATTCTGCATTTTACAAACAAGGAAACTGAGGCACGGAGAGCTCAAGGAACATGCCAAAAGTCACACAGCTAATGAGTGGCATTTAAAGCTTGGGATTTAAACAGAAGCAGGCTGACTCCAGAGTCTCTTAATTCTACCTTTTCCTCCCTGCGTTACGCCCCATATGTCTGAAATTTGGAAATGGATATTCGACTGTGAAATCTAGGAGTACAGCAGAGATTTTGCCCCCAAAATCCGTTCCGTCCTTCTTCCAGAAAAAGAACTTGAGGCCAGGCCTAGGGTCACAGAGAATGAGCACTACAGACCGAGTCCTGGCTGACAGAGGGCAAGCAGGGCCGAGGAACGCTATGTCCAGGTCACAGCTTCCCTTTTCTCCTCCCCACTGCTATCCCGCTGGGATGTGAAGGGGCAGTGACACCTGGGACCCTGCAAAACCAGGACACACCCCAGGGAAGCTGAGCAAAAAGAGAAGGAAACTGCCATCTTGCTGACTTTGTGGAGAAGCTATTGCAATTCTAACATTTCTGTGAGAAATAAACCCCCATCTTGCTTAAACTATCCTTACTTTGGGTGCTTGTTAAATGCAGCCAAACCTACATCTTAATTCTTACAGGAAACCTGTAGCCTTCTTGCAAATTTGGGAGTGCAGCCTAATTTATAAATACTTTACCCAATAGGCGATGTGGAAGCAATCTAAACCTGAAGCCATCCTAATACAGAACAAGAACAGCAACGTGAGCACTTACCATGCACCAGACACTTTTCTAAGCACTTTACACAGTTTAATCCCTTTAACCTTCACTATGAGGAAGATACTATTTTTATCCCCATTTTCCAGGTGAAGAAACTGAGCCGCAGGGAATGGAAGGAGCTTGTGGCAAAGCACACATGTGTAAAGTGCAGTGATCTCATGGGTGACCTCTTTGAAACTTTAGACAGACGTTTAGTCAGTAATGGAGATGGCCCTCCCCTGACATCGCACAGAGCTGGAGGGGAAGCGGGTTTTGCTTTCTCTGAACTTGGTTTCCGTAGTGCAGTTTCCAGAGCACACATTAGGTAAACGGTGCCCTCCATGAACTCGGCCTGTTGCTCTGGTTTCCCTGGGGTGTCGCCCTTGGCTGTGTGGTTCCAGAGAGCTTCCCGCCGCCTCTGCATTGCAGCAGGGAGTGGCGGGAAAGAGGAAGGAGCAAGCGTGAACTGAAGTCCTACTACTCATCCTGTCGGGAAGATCCGCCTTGGCCTGCTGAGGTTTCACACTTAACTGGCTCAGGCCCCGTGGAAGCGCAGGAGGCAAGAGGAAGTGCCTTTGAGGAGCTGCGAGATGAACAAGAAATCAATGAACCACGTGAGCAGCCCTGGCGTCTGGAAGCCGAGTTCAGACTGCAGATGCACCGCGGGAGTCTCAGGTTCCCGGGAGGAGGAAGAAGCCGCCCCCACGCTGAGTTGGCCTCTCTTCTGTTCTAGTCCTAATAAGGTATTTTAAAATTCAATGATTTATTCATCACCTACGAAGCACGGTGCTGAGGAAGAAGCGAGACTCGGATGATGAACCGAAATGAAAGAGAAAATTGAGTCTCAACTTCTGCTCCCGAGAGCCACGGTTTTGGGGGAAGAGGAGACAAGTGAAAAAAACGAGGCCCTAGAGATGGACAGAGGTCAAATCACGCTGGCCTTTTTGTGTCAAGTTAGGGACTTTGGATTCTGCCTCAAAGACAGTGGGCGTTATTGAAGGATTTTAAGGCAGGTAACATGATCAGACTTGCATTTCATAAAAATGATGGATGAACAAGCTTCCCTTTTTGGAGGACAAATTCCTCTTCTAGCTGGGGAGTCAGCGATGGCTCATGTGCATGAGAAGGGACAGGAACCAGCATCTGTGCTTGGATCTTGGCTCTGCGCTGTCTTGCTGCAAAGCGCTGACCGCCCAGTGCTGCGGTTCCTCACTGGTAACAGGATAAGACAGCATGTTCCCAGGGGTCGTTATGAAGGTGAAATAAGTCAATCCGCGTAAGGACTGAGAATGACGCCTGGCTCACAGGAGCTACCATCATCATTCCGAGCCGTGCAGCTTCTCTTCAGTTGTGGGTTCTTCCTCTGCACGGCTCCCAGTTCCTTCTCAGACCACTCACACCCCTCCACCGTAGCGGTGCCATGGTGCCCTCAGTGTCCTGTCCCTCTGTTCTCTCAAGGCTGTATGAGTGGGTCACACTTCACAGAGGGACTGGAGGGAAACAGTTGTTAAAGCACAATTCTCAGAAGAATTGATCCGGAGCATGCACCGAAACTTTATTTCAGATTTGCAACAGAGGAATTTGCAAAAAGAAAAAACAAAACAGTTCACATTTTTTTTTAAAGTAAAGGATTCAATATAAGAGGGAAAAAAAGGTAGCCAGGTATGACTGTCAACCACTAACAGTTGTTAGACTAGTCACAAGGCTGGTTAAAAATGCGGCACTTTTTCCAACTACACAGGTGAAAGCCCAATATCACAGGGTCCTGCTGTGAATTAAAAGAAACATCTAATAGCAAAGTTCTGCTTCTAGCTGGTCATCCAAAATTTGCTCAGAAATGTCGGACATTATTTTTCCTTTTTTTTTTCCCTCAGAATGTGTAAGAGGAAAAAAAATCTCAAGACTGTACACAAAATGGGAGTTTGTCCAGAGCCCAAGGGAAAACCATCCAAGAAGCCCATCCTTTCATGGGGGTTGTAACAAGATAGTCAGTGCCGGCCTCTCGGCCCATCCAAGCTCTGCAGAAGGGTCTAGGGTGGGTGTGCAGCTGCAGGGGGTGGAGCTGGCCACTCCATGTCCTGCAAAGGACAAGTATTGGCCAAGCACTGACAGTGATTCCTATTGATGGTTTGGTTCATAAGTGGGAATTACATCATCATTTTTGAGCAATTTTTCCCCAGAGAAGTTACACATTATTATGCAGATGAGCTAGTGCTATTCTTTCCCGATCATGATTTGCAGATATTGCTGGGAATCAGAAAGAGCCCCATTGTCAGACAGACATGTATCTCCTACTGGCGACTACTTGAACTACAATCGCATCCCAGAGCAGAAGTTTTGAAATGCAAGTCTTTAATTTGCTCTTAACTAAATGCCATTTACTAACACACGGAAGGTAAGTAAAGAAGAAAAAAAAAGCAGGTGTTTAAAAAAACCATTCTGTTTATGTCTCATACCTAAAGCAGTTCTAAAAAATACTTGTGGAATGGATATTAAACAATACTCAGTTCTCAGAATAACCCTCTGATAGACGATTATTATTTGTTTCTTAAAGAAATGCCAAGGACACATGACATGCCCAGGATCATGCAGTGTACAAGTGACACAGTCTGGTTTGGTAGCCACGTAGTGCAGCCCTGGTCTAGTGTTTGGAGTTCCCGCCAAGGCAGATTTTAGCTTTGGACACATCAGTGCCTTCCCCTGGGACCCCCAGGTCATCCCTATCTGGCTCTGTTATTCTTTGTGACAGGCAGGGCCTTCTTATTTCCTCTGTCCACGCCTGGCCAAGACTGATCTCAAATCCTTCACTTACAATAAAGAGAACCTGGGTGATGAAAACTTAAATACCTGAGGATTCAGTAGGATTTTGTATTTTAGTAGGATTCAAATGCTTGCCTAAAATAGTAAAGTTCTGAAAACACACAATTCTCAGTATCATTGGGAGGATATTGTAGAGATTCTGGTTGGGAACCCCTGGCACTGAATCTCACCACTTAAGAGCAGAAAGAGGAAGCCCCTGAGTCTCAGGCCCTCAAGGGTCTGCTCCCCTGGCTGGCCAAGGGAGTTGGCCAAATCTTAGTTCTTGTCTGGGCCTTGGCTGCTCCCCTGTGGACAGGGTGACTCAGTGATCTTGAGCCCTGGCTGTTCTGATCCACTATAAGGTGTCTCTCTGTCCTCACCACATGCTGGGCAACTCTGAACACGGACTTGTAAAGTCCCTCTTTAGACCAAAATCAGCCCATGGAGACTGTTCTCACATGTTCATCTTCCCCAAAGGGACCTACTTCCACAGGTCTGTCTTATTCTGTGACCAGGGCAAGCTACCTCCACATCCTATCCGACCAGTGGGCCCATGGCCATAAGAGCTGCTCTTGCTCCCTGAGGGCTCTGTCCATCGTAGATTGGGATGAGCCCATCCCAAAGCCCCTCAGTCAGCATACTGCATCCCTTTATCCTGCTCCGAGCCGGCTGCCATCCCCGCCTCTGCACAGACGCTGCTCAAGCCATGGTTACTAACAACTGCCACACTGCCACATCCAGGGGCCAATGCTCAGTCTTCAGCTAACTTGTTTATTAGCAGCGTTTGACCTGTGCCTCCTCCTCAATGAAATATTCTTTTTATTAACATTTGAGTTCTAGGACAGCAGAGTCAAATGGCCTTTCTGCTACGTTTCTAGACATGCATTCCCAATTTCCTTCCTGGGATCTTTCACCACTTCTCGAACTCCAAATGTTGGGGCAGCTCCCTTTCTGTGCCCCGCTCCAGACTCCTTTCTAGGAGCTCTCGACATGTTCCCACTCAGTCTCGAAGCTTTGAATACCATCTACAGGCTGATAACTCCTACATTTCTAGTCTGAGCTCAGAGCTCTTTTTCAAACTGCAGACTCGTGTGTGTGAGGCTCACTTGACATCTGCACCCAGAAATCCAGCAGCCGTCTCAGACTTCGCACATCCAGTGACTTATTCTCGATTCCATCTCTGATCCTGCTCTTGCTATATTCTTCCCTATCTTCGTAAGCTGTGTCTCCCTCCTTCCAGCTGATGAAGCCTGAAAGCTCGGTGCAATACCAACTCCTTTCTCTTTCTCACTCTCCCTCCCTATCGATGGATCAGCAAGTCCTGCCTGACCGACCTTCAGAATGTGTCTGTGATCTGACAGCGTCTCACCGTCTGCACTGCCGTTGACTTGACTTTGCCTGTAGACTCCTCCTGTTCAGTCTCCCTGCTTCCACTCTTGCTCTTTGCTTTTTTTTTTAGAGCCCAAACTACATAGCAAGCAGAAAAAAATCTTTATAAAAAGCTTGTCAGTTCATGGCACTTCTCTGACAGAACTCCCAGGAACTCAGAAGAGTGTCCCAAGTGCCAAGGCCGTGCTTGCTGTGGCTCCCACTCCCTCCCACCTGCTCCCGCCATGCTGGCCTCCTTCCTCCTCTCAAGCACACCACTGCCCTCCTCCCTCGGGGGCACTCACTCTTCCTCTGCCAGGAACACTGTACCCCCCCCACAACCCTCAGTTTGCTCCACCAGCCCAAACCAGCCTCCGCTCAGATGTGACCTCCTTGGAGAGGCCCTCCTGGACCACCTTATATAAAAGAGCACCTTTCCCACTCTCCATCCCCCTTTTCTGCTTTATTTCCCTTCTTAGTCCTTCTCTCCACTGATGAGTTGCATGTCAGTTGCATGTCAGTTTATTAATTTACGGTCCGTCACTCCTCACCAGCACCCAAGCTTCAGGAGAGCAGGATCTGTTTGCTGCTGCGTCCCAGTACCCGGAACAATGATTGACACACGGAATTTGCTCTATAAATGCCCACTGGGAAAAAGAGGAGCTCTGTCCCTCTGAGAGCACGGTCAGCTCTCACATGCAACTTACGTGCAGACTCAAACGTGTGCCCCGCCCCCGTCCTCACCTACCCTCACTCATTCTCACTCTTGCATTTGCACCCTTGTGGGGTTTCCACAAAGTCCCCGTGCATGTGACTCCTGCTAACACCAGGTGAAACCCAAGACCAGCTCAGAGGGACAGTTGGCATTGAAGAAGATGGCCAGGGTATAATTTGAAATGCGTGTGGAGAAGGAAAGTGAGAATACCAACCTTTTTAACCAGCCTGCAAAGCCTAGTTGTGTATGCTCTGGTACATACACCCGCATGTACACTCCGACCCATATACACACTCTCATCCTCCCACATGCACGAATGCACACACATTCGTCATTGCATGTGTACACACTGACACATGCCTACCGACTTGCTCATCCACATGCAAAACTCATGCACCTGTAGGCTTTTCCCCATACAAACCCACTCGCACCCACGCCCGTACAGCAAACTTTACTTCACGGATGTGCCATCATAGTAACATACTCACACACACACTCAAACACATCCCTCAAGGGGGTGTGCTCACAAAACAACTCACGTATTACTCCCACCAACGTAGTTATGTAGACACCCATTACAGATGCTCTCAGACACTCCAGCCCATATTCACACCACGTTTACTATGACACTCAACTCCGTACACACACACACACACACACACACACACACACACACTTTAAAAACTAACCTAAATGCTGCACCGTGTTGTTATGGCAACAGAGGTCCTCCAACTGACAGAGAAAGGACAAGGACACTTGGAGACAAGACCCCGGCAGAGCTGTGTGGAAGCAGATGGACCGCATGGTCATGAAGATGGTGCTCTGAGTGGAGGCCTTCCCCCTACTTCCTTGAGAGGATTAACAGTGTCACATGGACCTCCCACCCTTCGGGGTGAGCGACCAAAAATGTCCCTTCACTGAACTTTCACCTCCTTCCTCCCAGTCTCCGACGCAGGGGTCTTCCTGCTCCTGCGTGTGGACATTCTCCACCGGGCAGCTGATCTCGTGCCTTCCCGTCTCACCCCAGATACGGCTCGGTCTGTACCCACAGACTCTCCCTTCCCCCCGGCTGCTTCCTCCCAGAGGAGGAACCGGCTCAGATGTCTTCAGTGGGGAGAAAACCCACCCTCACTCACTCATTCCTCTCCGGTCGCCTTCCTCCTTCATCCTCAGAGCCAAGTTCCTCAAAAGAACCCTCGACACCTGCTTTTCCACCTCTTCACTTTCACCACTCAGCCTCTGCCGTCAGGATCCTTCTCATCTGCGGGCTGGCGCTGTTGGCCACCGCGTTGACAAATGCACTGGGTACTTTGGCTTCCTCAGTAATGCTGGCTTGGGTCCCTTCTGTCACGATTCTCCTTTTCTCTCTGACCACACTTTCTCAGCTGCTTTTGCAGGCTTGTCTTTCTCCTGTCCACCTGAGGTCTTCTTGTCTCCTGTCCTGGACCCCACCGTGTCCTCTGTTTGCTCTGCATCCACTTGAAAACATCCATTCTCATGGTTCCACTACTGCCCACACCTGTGCAGTGAAACCTCTGTGCTAGGCATCTCCACCCGTCCTTCTCCCAAGCACCTCAAATTCTACTGAACTTAGTATGTGTCCCCCTGAGTCCTTCTCTTTCAACCATGCTCTCTGTGTCTGGGCATGACACTGCCATCTATCTGCCCTCCTAAGCCAAGAATCTGGCCGTCGTCATAGACGCCACCCTTTCTTCTGGACACAAGCAGTTAGTAAATCCTTGAGATTCCACGTTTTCTGTTGCTAAAATCTGTCTTCGTTGTCTTTCTTTCTTCTTTCCCATCCAGAAAAATCCAAAGGTATATTATCTCACACTCACCTATTTAAATCATCTTGTATCTAACTTTCCTGATCATGTTACTTGTCATCTTAAAACCCTTCAGTAGTGTCTTTAGCCCACAGGGTAGATTTCAGATCCAGACAAAAGCTCTTGCCTTGCATCTTGCTCTGTCCCCCTTCCACCAGGTCCTTGTCCCTGTAGGTCGCTGGTTCTGGCCATATGGGTATTCCTGAATTTCCCCAAGAATTCCAGGGTGTTTCAAGCCTCCCTGATATAGCTCATGCTGCCTGGACTGCCCTTGTCTCCTGGCTCCTCTATGGCTTCATCTGGTGGGAGCTCACCTGTTCCTCCTTACAGACTTCACAGCCACCGCCTCCTTGAGGCCTTTACTGACCATTTTCACCTTCCTTCTTGTTCCCCTGCTCGACCCTGAACAGCCTCCTATCATTGCAACCACGATACGTGGGTGCCATTAGTGCAGCTCTGCCGCCTACTAGACTGAAGCTGATGCTCGACTCTTTTAGGTGCCTGGCACGTGCCAGGGCTCAGTCACTTGTGCATTAACAACCTGCTGGGTGCCATCCTGGATGAGGTGCTAAGTACATGAAGGCCCCAGGAACACCAAGGACGGAGTGGCTAACAGTATTTGGCCATATGACATCTGAAGTATATCCAAAGCAGCATCACTAATTCCCAGCCTATGGGCTGAATTGAGCGGAAATGTGTCTTGCTTGACGTACACAGTGTTTGTAAGAAAACTGGAAAAGTCTCTAATTGATTGCAGGCTGACCACTCTCTTCCATTTCACCTAACACCTTCACATAATACTTTTGTTACCTGCCTGGTTCCCGAATGCATTTGAGTTCATAAACTCCAATTTAGATAAAGACAAGATTTGGGGCATATAAATACCAGAAAAGGGCGTTTCTCTCCTTTACAGTGCTTATAAGAGGGGATATTTCAGAATCAAATGGCCTGTGTTTGAATCAGAAATGCCTCACTTGCTGGCTACAGGACATTAGGCAATTTATTTCACCATTTTGGGCCTTTCTTGCACTGTAAACATGGGGACACTAATAATACCTAATTCGTTGAGTTGTTATGAAGATTAAATGAACAAATGCAAATAAAGCACTTAGAATGTGCACTCAATGCATGTTAGTTATTGTTCATCATTATTCACTGGGCAGAGGAAATCGTGGATGCAAAGGCTTCAGAGTTTGAAAGGACATCATGTGTTTGGAGAAAAGGAAGATGCTAAGTAACAATGGAATAGGAAAGGAATAGGAGGTGGGAAGAGGCCGAGACCAGACCTCATTGTTTGCTTAGCCAGTTCCTAACTGAGGGCCCACAGCACGGGAGGCACTCGGTACATCTTAGCAGGGCGGGTGGATAATTGAATGAATGAGTAAATACTTCTGTCTTAGTCTGATCCTGCTGCTATAAAAAACACCTTAGACCGGATCATTTATAAACAATAACAAATTTTTTCTCACAGTTCTCGAAACCAAGATCAATATCCCAGCACGGGCAGACTCAGCATCTGGTGAGGGCCTGTCCCCAGTGATGGCGTCGACCTGCAGCATCCTCAGGTGGCAGGGAAGGCAGAAGAACAAAAGGGCCCAGCTGGCTCCCTCCGGCCCTTCACCAGGGATTAATTCCCCTCACGAGCATGGGGCCCTCATGACCTGATCACCACTCAAAGGCCCTGCCTTATAATATTATCACCTTGGGGTTCACATTTGAACATGGGAATTTGGGAGGGACAAACACATTCAAACCAAAGCAAGGCCCTCACTTATTAAGGAGTCTGGCTACCGCGTGCCTGGGAAAGAAGTGCAGGGATTGGTTCATGGTTCATGTTTTGAGCATCTTCTGTGTGCCAGGCACTGTACTAGGTGCTTGTGAGATCTCACTGGACAAAACGAAGATCTTTCCCCTCGTGGACCTTACATTCCAGCAGGGGAAGATAGGCAATCAATAATATGCTTGGCAATTAAGTAAATTATGTAGTAGTGTCTTGGGAAACAATAATACTGTGGGGAATAGAATGGGTGGCAAGGGCACAGCAGGGATCCCGTTAGGGGACTGTGGGGGGACTCAGGTGAGGGGCAATGGTGGGGACAGTAATGCAGGGGTAGGGGAACAGGAGGGCCAAGGGGTTGCAGTGTCGGAGGCAGGTAGCTTTCTTAAATAGGGTGGTTGGCATAGGTTGCATTGAGAAGGGATATTGGAGCAAAGACATGAATTACATAAAGAGTTAACTAAGTGGGCAAATATGGAAAGAGCAACCTAGGCAGAGGGGATAGGGACAGGAGCGTGTCTGGGGGGTTTGAGAAGCAGCAAGGAGGCTAAAGGGGCTGGAGTGGAGCAAGGGAGGGCGAGTAGCAGGAGGACAGAGTGGTGACAAGGTCTGGACCATGGAGGGTTTTGTCACTTCAGAGAAATTAGGAGTGACTGCAGGGTCTTGAGCCAAGGAGTGTGCGGTCTAACTTCTTTTTTTAAAAGGATTCTATAGCTCTGTGAACAAATTGGACTATGAGAGGCAAGGGTGAAAGCAGAGTCTTATTAAGAGGCAGGTGTGACATGATGATGGTACGGATTGAAAACATTCCTTAGACGTGAACTGAGCTCAGAAAGCAAATGAAATTAAGAGGACTTCTAATTTGTGAAGGTGCATGGGTCCAATCAGAGGCAAATTCACCCGGGTCTCTCGTCATACACAATCTAGGTCCCTTACTTTGCTTTCTCCTCCTCTATAATGATGCTAACTCTGGAACCACTTACCTACTTGTAAAAAATAATAATATTACTAAATATCTATAACACAGCAACAATAATATAATAGCACCAGGTGTTCATATAACACCTGGTATGAGCTAAGCCCTGTTCTAAGTGCTTTATTTATATTAACTATTTGAAAGTGTAAGGTAGGTTCTATTTTTACCCCATTTAAAAAGACAGACAGGAGGCATAGACAGATCCAGTGACTTGTCCAGGGTCACACAATCAATAAGTAGTAGGGCCAAGACTGGATCCTGGGCTGTACAACTTCACGGACTGTACTCTTTGCCACTGTACTGTACTATTCCCCAGTTAGTGGAAATGTAAACTTAAGGACTGTTGTCTGCTATTCATTCTTCATTCCAGAAGTATTTTTTAACTCCACGCTCTCACCAGCTCCTGTAAGTAAATTAGGCACAGGTATAGACAGTTGAGGGTTTGGGGGGGTGGATTTTTGTGGAGCCCGCTTACATGTGGTCATTGTACATGAATGTCATTGGTGAATATCTTTAGATTTTTGAAGCCATATTTTTTTAATTGTATCCATGTTATATAGATTTTTATTCCATATTATTTTCACTATTTTTATATTTTCTTTTTCTTAAGAGATATCCTCAGCTTTCAGGATGTAGAAGTAAGGTTGGGTTGTTCTTGTTGTTCTTCTCGTTATATTATTATAAAGTAAGCAAAATAGTTTTGTTCTCTCTTCCCCTAAACAGGGTGCCTTGATAGCCTGTTGGATTTCTGTAGAGAAAGACTTTCTTCCAGATTCCAAACCAAAACATCTGAGAGAATCCCAAGACACCCCCCAGCCCCAACACCCACGCCCCACCTAGGCACTCACTTGTTATAGTAATTGCAGGCTTTAACTTTGTCGTGCAATTGTTAACAGCATGGCAGATTGCTTAGAGAAATGTTAATGGGGTTAAATTAACAAAATTAATTTCACCTCATAAATCCTAGCTTTTTATCTATTTCTAATTTGTTTATCAGTCATAACATGAGGCTGTGTGTAATCTGAATGATTTTGATAAAATTTGATTTTCTCAATGTAGAGCTAACATACCTCAGTTTGAAAGTATTTATAAAGAACTGGTGGGCAAGAGGGTTTTTGTTGTTGGTGGTGGTGGCGGTGGTAGGGTATATGGGGGGGGTGTGTGTCTGTGTGTGTCTCTCTGCCCTAGTGGAAAGAATCAAACAGAACTGTTTTTCATCCCTTACATTTTTTCTTGGTTTCCCTCCTACTTCTCCAGAACCACTTCCTTGGTCTCCTTTGATAGCTTCTTTTTCCAGTGTTCCTCCAATAGTGGGGCGTCTTGGGGTCTTTTCTAGGTATTTTTACTCTTCTCTTTTTCACCTGGAAATTTTCACTTGTTTCATGGGTTCATTAAAGCTGAAAGCATTACCTTTCTCTCATTTCTCACTACAACCCCAACCCTGCCTCTCCTCCTATATTAGCCATCTAAGCATGCTCAGAGACACATGCTTATCATTGCCTCCGGGTAAGTTACGTAACCTCCCTGTGCCTCAGTTTCCTCATCTACAAAATGGAGATAATAATAGCACCTATTTGTGGTGCTATTATCCCCTATCCCCTAGCACCTAGGTTTGTGGTGGGGATTAAATGTCAGGTGACCATACTCACTTGGAACAGTCCCAGTTTTTATCTCTTTTCCCTACAGTTATTGATAATGCCATCTTTCACTCTCAAAAATGTCCTTGTTTGGATTACTCATCATACGGCAACCTAAGGTAACATCTGAGTGTCTGTGCGCTGCTTCGGAGGTGCCCGCCGCCAGGCAAGTAGGGCATGGTCATAGTTCTTACCTAGGCTGCTCCCCAGACGGACACTCAGTGGCCTCGCCTGTGGTCAGCATAACATCCAGCTCTGTCCTGGGGCCTACAAGCTCCTTGTATGTTGCTGGTCCTCCGACCTTGATGCTCAAACCCCATCCTACGATCCTTCCCCATCCATCTCCAGCAAGCCGGGCTCTTTCTTCCTCAACTTCAGGACTTTGAATTTGCTACATTCTACCTGGAAAAGCTCCTTTTCCACGGCCACCTGTCCTGAAGGAATTGCCTTAAATGTCACTTCTTCCAAGAAGCCAGCCTTGCATCCATAGACTAACTTACTTGGCTCTATGTTGCCACAATACCTAGTACCCCCAATTCACCATAATTCATGCTTTCCTGAGCTGGAAGTTGTGTGATACTATGGTTCATGGCTGTATTTGTCTGAATACTATATCCCTGGGCTAGAACTTACATGACACAGTCAATAATTATTTATTTGTTGCATGAATAAATTAAATGAATTACCATCAGATCCTGGCTCTAAGATCCAAGACTTTGTGCTTGAGACTCATTTTCCTCATTATAATGGTAATGACCTCATGATGTTAAGAATAAATACAATAATATATGTATTGTTTCCTGCACATAGTAACAGTTCAACATACATAAACAGATAAGGAGCACCTCTTCTAAAACTAATCCTCATCCCCGCTCAAACAGAATCACCATTTTATTCATTCTGGCCTAACTCAAGGAACAGAAGACAACTTCAAAGTTTCCCTAATCACACTTGAAGGATAAGATTCTGATAACGAATAAAGGATCATTTTGTCATAATAGGGTTTCATTTTCATATTGCTAGGTTTGAAAGCAATTTCAAGGGAGAAAAAAAAAACCTGCGGTGTGTCCCAAATGGTTAATGGTCCTCAGCCAGCAATGTGCCTGGCATGAGAAAGATTTCTCTCGCAGTCTGACAGCTGATCTATAATCAGGTCCTGCTTGGCTGCTGTTCTGAGCCCCTCCCCACAGCTCTCCATGGGGTTCAGTGAACACCCTATGGAAGAAAAAAAGCCCAAACCTTTTATTACATGCATTTCTGATTTCCCAGAAACTTCTCAACAGAGGGGACTTGCAGATGCTAGCCAGATGTTACTTCATCCTGTGGGAGGCAAATGCCTTCTCCAAGTGTTTTGGGGTTTATGCTTGGTAAAATTATAGACCTAGTACATTCTTTTCCTTCCTTGCTTCCTTTATCCATTCAATAAACATTAACTTAGCAGCTACTATCTCAAGGACTATGATTTCAAACATAAGCAGCATAGTTTCTGCCATCTAAACTTCCAATTTAATAAGAGATACAGAGCAATTAAGCAGACCATTACAATAAAATACTGCTCTATAGAAATGCACAGGCTGATGCAGGAACCCAGAGGATGGGTACCTAATGCAACCTGTGTGAGCATCAGGGAGGGCTCCCTGAAAGAGGAGTCAGGAAGGATAACCACAAATTGGACAGGGGAATGAAAGGTATTAATATTTTGGGCAGAGGGAACAGCATGTGAGAAGGCACAGGGGATGAAGCAGCCTAGCATGCAGAGGAATAGCAAATTATTTGGAAAACGAGTTTAATATGTGAATCAGAAGGTAACAGAAGATGAGGACAAAGAGGAAAATAGGATCCAGATCACGAAAGACTTAGAGGTCATATTTAGGAGGTTAAGCTCATTTTAAGGCTATGGAGACCATAGAGGGTTTTAAGTGAGAATATATTCCAGTCCTGAAAGACCAGACACATGATCAAACCCATCAATTAGATCTAGTACGGAAGCAGAGCAGACTGTTGTTTAACTGACTCAATCCTATCCAGAATCTCTGCATCTCCTTGGTTACCATGCAGCCAGGTGTGGCCAAACCCAAGTCATGGGAAGAGCCTCCAGAGAAGCATTTGAAAGAGGCAGACTTGACCATGGATAGACCTTAGACCCTTTGTCTTTCTCTCTTCATCCTCTGTGGATGTTGGACACGAAGCCCTAAGCTACAGCAGCCGTGAGACAACACGCAGATGCTGAAGGCCCGGAGAATATGGAGATGCCGTCTAGACATCCATGATTTGTTGACTCTACACCAGCACCCATCTACTGCGGATTTCTTGCTTTGCAAAAAAAAGAAATTTTTCAGTGTGCAAGCAATATTGTAACTCAGGAATTCCTACCGTGCACAGATCTCTTGGTGCCTGCCAACTTTCTCACCCTCAGTCCCCAACAGGAGTCTCTGCTCTTCTCACCCACCGTGTAATGCTTGAGTCCCCACCTTGGTGTCCTCTCCAGCAGTCCTGTGGCCAGGTTTGACCATCTTCAGGAGCTGACCAACATCTCTCTTCCTTTCTCTTGCCCTCCTTCCTTCCTTCCTGTTTCACATTTTTTCTTTTTTTTTCAAAACCTTAAAAATTCTCTCTCCCATTTCTGTCTCTCATTCATTCACCGTTTAGTTCCTATTCCTCACCCCGACCCTTGCAGTGTTTCCTTATTTATTTTTTTCCTATAATTTGTATTCATTTATAAGCTAACAGAGGCATAGATTTCTTCTTTCTCTCTTCTTTATGCAATTCTTCTTTTGTGTTGACCTCAGAAATATTTTAAACCAGTTCTTTATTCTTTTAAAAATAAATTATTTTGAAAGATAACATACACACAGAAAAGGGTGCATGGCATAAATTCAGTGAATTTTCACGGTGTGAATATGTCCTTGCAGTGCCACAGAAATTAAAAAATAGATCATTCTAGCAGCCAAGATGCCTGTCTGTGCCACAACTGGTTGCCCCCAATGAAGTTTACAGTCCGACTTATGTAACCATAGGTTAATTTTGCCTTTTCTTCTGCTTTAGTTAAATGGAATTATTCAAAATATATTCTGTAGCGTCTTCCTTTTGTTTTCCTCAAAATTGTGGTTGTAAAATGCATCCACATTGTTGCATGAACAATAGTAGATGTCCTTTATCAGGTTAAAGAGGTTCCTTCTTCCTTCCAGTTTGCCGAGTGAGATCCTTCATCAGGAATGGATGTGAGATCTTACAATGCATTTTATTCTTCTTTTGAGATTATTGTATGATTTTTCATTTTTAACTTGTTAGTATGGTGAATCACATTAGTGTTCAAATATGTAAGGGTATCTGAATAGAGACTTTCATTCCATCTGTAAATCTAATTTACCTGTGCCATGTGTATTAGTTTTTTATTACTGCTGTAACACATTACTAAAAACTTAGCGGCCTAAAGCAACACGATTTATTCTCTTATAGTTCTGGAGGTCAGAAATTCACAATGAATCTTAAAGTAAAGATGCCAGCAGGGCTTGTTCCTTCTGGAGACTCCAAGGGAGAATCTGTTCCTTGCCCCTTCCTGCTTCCGAAGCTGCCATCATCCCTTGGCTGCTGGCCACATCCCTCCAATCTCTGTTTCCTTAGATCACTGTCTCTTTTTCTTCTGAGTCCACCTGCATTCCTATTTTAAGGACTACTGTAAATACATTGAGCACACATAAATAATCTCCCCATCTCAAGATCCTGAACATATTCTCATCTGCAGAGTACCTATAATATTTGTAAGTTCTAAGGATTATAATGTGAAAATATTTTGGAGGCCATTATTCAGCCTACCATACTGTATAACGTAACTTATGCACAAGTTTGGGGATTATGACACAAATGTATTTGGATGTCCATTATTCTCCTTACTGTACTCCCCTTTGCATATGATTGTTTTCTCTGGAAATGTTAACAAATTGGAATTTCTCCATCCATTCTTCACACTTCTTAACTCTCATACTTTTCATCTCTTTGTTTTATTATATTACATTCCTAGGCTAATCACTCTGTTCAATCTTTCAGCTCATTAACTGTCTCTGCAGCTATTTTCATTCCGTTATTTATCCATTAATATATTTTTTCTAATTATCCTACTTCTGAGTTCCAGAAATATGGTTCTGTTTCACAGAAGCAAGTTTTTTAATCTCCCTGAGGATATTTATTCTGGAGTACTTTTTCTATATGATCAGTTAAATTTATTTTAGGGAGGCATAATTTTTCTGAATATTCAGTCTGATGCCTCTTTCAAGGTGCGTGTTTTTCAAATAGTTGATGAGTCTTGGCTGTTCGTATTTATAATTAAAAGCTAGACTGAACAATATCAGGAGATGGAACACACGTTATTACACTAAAGGCATGTCTCTGTTTACTTGTCATAAATCCCAAATCCAGTTACACAGACATCACGACAGCATGTTCTCAGTAATTACAGTCGAGAAGGAGGATTCATATCCTAAGTTTTTGTGCTTTATCTTGAGTATAGTATCTTGTTTCTCAGGACATGGGATGTATTCTTCGAGTCTCCCAAGTTAAACTCACACTTCTGATTACTTTGTTGGAGACTTTAACTGCAACTAACTCTTTTGAAAATAAAACCTTCTATATGTATGGAAGAAATCTGTATATTCTTACTGATTTACCTAAGATTCTGTTATTTTTGTTTCTTTAGTGGTGATATTCATGCTAAAAGCACTTCCAAGGAAAGTTATTCACTTTGTTTCTATATTGGTTTTCAGGGCTTTTCCTCAGGGCAAAAGTCATTGCCACCCTATGTTAACTATGGAGAAGGGAGAGGAGTTTAATGTAGCAACTGTTTCAAATTTAATCTTTTAATTAATTTCTCTGATTATTTCCCCATATTCCTCTCTAGCTCTTTGCATGTGCTGACCCTCAGCTTGGTATCTCTCTGGAGATTGTCCAGCAAAGCGAGCTTTAGCTTCGGTGGCTGCTTGTCCCCAAAGCGAATTTTCTGTGCCCTTATTTCTCTTTTACATCAATTCAATCTGCTTTGCTTTTTCCCCTCTGTTTTTTGTTTTTCTATGATTTATAACCTTAAGTGGAATTGCTGAGCCATCCAGTATGTTCATCCTCAACTCTGATGGACATTGAGACGTTGTTCTAAAGAGACTGAAACAATGTCCCCTCTCACTGCGGCACGGAAGAGTTAGCGTTTTTCTATACACTCACAGTATTTAGTGACATCATACTTTCTAGATTTTGCTTGCTGGCAAGTGTGAAATGGTATCTCATTGTGGTTTTAATTTTCATTTTCCTGAATTTAGTTAGATACAATATCCTTTCATATTTTCATTGAGTATTTTGTTAAATTTTCTGTGAATTAACATTTGACTAGTTAGCTTTTCTTTTTTTTTACTAATAAGCAATGTCTTAAATAATTCTTACTGAATTGCAAATATCATCTGCCAATTCGTGGTCTTTTTACTTTATTTATATTAGTTTTTGATTTATAAAAGGTATTAATTTTAATGTAGTATAAGGTAACTTTTCTTTCTGCTCTGTGCTTTTGTGTTTTATTAAAACTCTGCGGCCATGATTTTTTATAGATCTATTTTTTAACAAAATTAAAATATTGCTTTTTATATTTAGCTCTTGAATTCACCTGGAGATATGTAAATATCTATGTGAAATCTGTGAGTTAGGAATCCATTTTTTCCCTGTACATAATCAAATATCCCCACATCTTTCATTAAATAGACCATCCCTTCCCCATTAGTCTGCAATGCTTCCTATTTCTCTTCATTTTAAAAGTTTCTATTTATGTTTTGTTTTGTTTTTGAGACAGTCTCATTCTATTGCCAGGGGTAGAGTGCAGTGGTGTCAACATAGCTCACTGCAACCTCAAATGCCTGGGCTCAAGCGATCGCCCTGCCTCAGCCACCGGAGTAGTTGGGACTACAGGCATGCACTCTCACACCCAGCTAATGTTTCTATTCTTTGCAGAGATAGAGTCTCTCTATATTGCTCAGGCTGGTCTTGAACTCCTGGCCTCAAGCGATCCTCCCCCCTCGGCCTCCCAAAGTGCTAGGATTGCAGGTGTGAGCCACTGCAAGTGGCCTCTATTTATGTGTTTCTTATTGGATCTTTATTCTGTTCCATTGTTTTATTTGCTATTCTTTTTTCAATACCATGCTTTGTTAAGTACAATGTATTGATAGAGATTTTTCTTGATATCTCATAGGGCATGTCCCCTCACTATGTTTTTTCCTTTCAAAAAGAAATTGGCTATTTGTGGCCCTTTAATTTTCTCAGTAAATTTTAGAATCTGTTTGTTAAGGTCCAGAAGTAACATGGTTGGGATTTTTAACAAAAATTATTCTGAACATTTAAATATATTGGAGAATAAATTGCAGTTTTACAATCTTAATTCTGTCAATGTGCATAAGCTATTTTTCCTTTATTGTATGTCATCCATAACAATGTTTTAAAATGTTCATCATAAAAGTCTTGCACATCTTTCTTTAGATTCCTCCATGCATCGAATTATTTTTTCTGCCTTATATTAACCATTTATTTAACCATTATCTAAGTAACTATTAATTGCTTATATATAGAATTGCAAAGGTATTTTGTATAATTATCTTATTTCCAGACACCTTGGCAAATGCTCTTATTAATTTTAATGATTTGTTTATAGATTCTCTTAAATTTTCTAAACAGGCAATCATAGCATATGGAGATCATGATAGTTTCCAACACTTACACTTTTGGTTTCTTCACTGGTTTTGCTAGTAATGCCTGCCACAGACCTCTATATTGTGCCTGTGCTCTGCACAACTCCAGGGAACTCCATTTACAGAGTCCTGTATGTTGTGAAATGCAGCGCTGATGTGCACTGGCAAGGACCTCCAGGAGAACCAGTGCCAGCAGGCAGCTTGTCGTATTTCTGATTTGATAAGGACGGGATTCTAAGGCTTTGCCCATCAACCATGATACTTTCTGCCATTTTTGGTAGATACACTTTATGAAGTTAAGGATGCTCCCTTCTAATTTAATTGCTAAGAATTTTGTCCCTAATGGGTATTAAACTTTATCAAGTGTTTTTTGTTCCCTAGTGAGACAATCACATAATTTTTCTCTATAATCTCCCTTTTTTTTAATTTCAAAGTATTATGGGGGTACAAATGTTTTTGGTTACATGGGTCATTTTTGTAATGCTCAAGTCAGGGTTAAAAGTATGCCTGCCACCCAGATAGTTCATTGTACCCATTAGGTAGGTTTTCGCTCATCCCCTCTATAATTTCTTAATATGATAAATTGCAATAATAGGTTACCTAAATGTAAACCCTTATATTTGTGAGATAAAACCAACATCATCATAATTATGTGTCTCTGTAGAGAAAGACAGAGTGCATACAACATTTGATTTGCCAAACTATTTTAATAATTTTTACCCCTATGTTCATAAGTGTGATAGCCTGTAATTTCTTTTCATAGAATCATCATCTGGAACTGGTATACAGGTCATGCTATTCCCATAAAGTAAGACTGATAGTACTGCCTTAATAGTCTTTGATTTTTCTGTGAAAGTCTCTTAATATTGGAATTCTCTGTTTCTTGATTGTTTTGATAGAATTCACCTATGAATCTATCTGTGGTAGCACACTTTCAACTTGTAATTAATTTCTTTCTTTATTTATTTTTTTTTAATTTCTTTTTTTCTTTAAGAATATTAGGAAGGTACAAACGTTTTGGTTACATAACTTGCTTTTGCGCAGTTTGAGTCAAAGTTATATTATTTATGTATGCCCATCACCAAAATGAGTGCATTGTACCCGTTAGGTGCGTACTGACCCGTCTCCTCCCTCCCTGCTCCCACCTGCTTGGTTTCCGTTGAGTTTTACTACCATTTTGCTTTTTTTCCTCTTTGTTAGTTATGTTTTGTTTTCAAATCTGTTTACATAACTTTTTAAAAACAACATTCTGTCACTTATCTTTTAAATCTTCACTCCATCCATAGGTGTGTTCTCGACCTATTTTTAGTTGATCGAATAGTTTTCCTTTTAATTTTTATGTAAGTTATATACTAAATTTCTATTCATTGTATAATCTTTAAAATTTAATTGTTTTTAATTTCCTTCAGAAATATACAAGAAACTTACACGAATTTCACCATCATATCCTCATATTATTTTTATTATTACCTAGTATATGTTTATCTCCAACTTGTTCTTAACACCCTTCCAAGTTAGCCATTGTCATTGTTTTATGTAAATAATACTTACGAAAATCTATGCGACATTTGTCAGCTGGTTTGCTGACTATTCTTTCTTACCTCTAAGTCCTTTCCATGGACCCAAGTTCCTTTCTCCTGACATATGTATTTTATATAGTCTTTTATTAAGAAACTTTTTTGGTAAACTCAGTTTCGTTTTTCTGAAAAATAATGCTATAAATTTTAAGTTAAAAGCTGTTTCTCTCTCTATCTTTCCTTCTCATCTGCTACAGCAAGTTCTACTTTTGTGTTCTTCTTTATTTCAGCAGAGGTTATAATAAATACCAAACTAGCAAATTTTTAAAATACCAAAATCCTGTTTGGTATTTATTGTGTTTCCTAAATATGAAATTATGATTCTTTCACTGGTTGTAGAAAATCTTTACTCATTATATCTTCAACAATTGCCACATCCCCATCTCTCAATTTCTTTCCTAGAAATCTGATTAGATGTTTGTTGCAAATTTGTCTTTGGTGTTGTAAGTGTTCTGGATTTTGGCCATTCTAATAGTTGTGTAGGGGTATCTCCTCGGTGTTTTAATTTGCATTTCCCTGCTGACACATGTTGTGGAGTTTCTTTTCATATTTCATTTGCCACATATACATGTGTACACACATATATGTGTATATATAGAGAGAGAGAGACACATACATGCATATATATGTATGTATATATTTTTGGTGAGGTTGTTAAGATCTTTGGTCCATTTTCAAAATCAAGTTATTTGCCCTCTTTTTGTTGAGTTCCTAATTTGTATTTCTTATCATATATTGTTTATTTCTTACTTTTTCAATTCTGCTTTTAAGTTTTTTTAACCTATTTATATTCTGAATTCAATAATTCTATAATATTAGCCAAGATTATTGAGGGTCTAATTCTGGCGTTTTTTCTTTCTGCTGAACCTTGTTCTCTGGCTTGATTTCTTATGTCTATGCTTTTCTTGTTGAACTTAGATATCCCGTTCAGTGTCCCTTCAGCTTTGAAACTCCTGAGCATGCATTCACGGTCTTTCTCTCCAAAGAGGATTTTTTTATGCTGTTGGTGGGGGAGTGGGGGTGGGCTAATGTGCTTGGGGTTTCTCAAAGCCCCAGTTCCTCACAATGGCCAGCTATGGTTATAAATACGCAGGGAAGACTCCTTTCCTCCCAAAGCCTGTGCTGAGACAGACACTTTTCCTTTTAGTTCTCCTTTGTTAGTAGAGGTATCTTTTTCTGGTACATTATTTTACCTACAGTGTAGCCCCTTGAGGCCTCTAGGTTTGTACAGAGTCTCAGTTCCAATTTCCATTTTTAAAAGACCAAGAACTTGTTTTCTTCCCTGGCAGCCATTAGAACTCAAACCTCTTGGCTGGTGAGCGTAGGAAGTGCTCCCAGGATAGTCGCCGCAAGGGTGGCAGCTTATGACTTTAATTTTCAGATGTCCTCTGTTTTAGGTCCCTGAAGATGTACCTTTCTTTCTCAGAAGCTCAGCTATGCATTTGAAAGAATGTTTGTTACATTTTGTCTTTCATTTCAAGGTTTTTTTTTTTTTAATCAGAAGTTTTTCAAAAAGTTTCCCAGACAGCAAGAAATAGAGACATTCTGACTGCTTTCTGTATTTAAAATATACACCAGAATTATGGTCCACTGATAACCTCCTCTTAGATTTTCCAATGTTAAGTATTTATTGTTTTTGTTTTGTTTTGTTTTTTAACAATATCTTTTCCATCATTCAAAGGGATTTTTGTGAAGAAGGTATAAAAAGCAGGTGAACTCAGTCTACCATCTAAACCCAATTTCTGATCTGGGTCTTCAAGGTTGAGCAAAACCTCGCCAAGGGGAAATGTAGGTTAAGGCCAGTTCTAAGGCAAGGGAATCATGAAAAATAGCCTTTCCTTAGGGAATGATGAAAAATTACTACAGCTGGCAACCACTATACAGTGGTTGAGGTGAGTCTGAAAGTGAGGTAGGTTTAAATGATATTAAAATGGGTCTTGCATGATATAGTAAGAACTCTGGGATCTGCCACATAATTCAGCAAAAACAGTTGCCATTTATTTATTACTTACTAGGTGGTAGACACCGTACTGGATGGTGGTTTCACATAGGATACTAGTTTCATCCACGTTTGATAAATAAAATGGGGCCAGTGAGATTTAGCCTGCTAGGGTCACACAGATCTTAGGAGGTGAAGCCAGGATTCTGTCTGGCTACAGAGCTCATGAGTTAAATCACTTTCTGCAGTGCTCTCCACTAAATAAAGATAAGTCAGTAAAAGTTTTTAAGATAAGAGTGAAGTAATAAGACTGATTATTTAGGAAGATTATTGTATTGACCTGGTTTGGCAATGAATGAAGGAATTACAGATCACCCTTAACTGCTTCTCAGCCCAGAGAAGAGAGCTGTAACCTGGGAGACAGAGGCAAGAACAGAAGAGTGGCACTTGCAGGGGGATGTAAAGGCCTTTCCATCTGATTTTCAAGAGAAGGAGGCCACTGGAAGGTTGTAGCAGAGGAGTGAGATCCTAACAAATTCTAAAAGGAACAATTTTATGGCTATATAGAGAATGGTTTGTTGAGGGTAAGGGTGAAAGCAGAGAATTATGCATTACTCACACACTGTGTTGTCTTTATTTACAAGTAAATAATATTTGTGCCTCCTTGACTGGGGAGAGAGGTGAGGAATATAAGACTATTCAAACAGACCAGTTCTTGGAGGATCAGCTGAGTAGAGCTGCCCAAGGGTGGCCATAGTGTCTTTCTGAAGAGAAAAGGAGAGATCTTGGTGAGGTGTAGAAATTGGAGGAATAATGGGGTGGAGTGGGGGGTGGCATCAGTGACAGGAATGGAAATCACATTCCCTTTGGTTAACAGCTATATCTTGTGAGTTAGAAATTCTCCAGAGAACTGGAAAAGAGAAAGAGGCTTTGTAACGTGGAAATACTCTATGTAGATGAGGAATGATTAACAAATGCAGATTCACGTTACACGCATGCTCTCTCATTTAATATTTTAAATTTTGTGGGACAGGTATTATTACTCCCAATTTATAGATCGGAAACTGAGTCTCAGAGATGTTAGCTAACTTGCCTAGAGCTAACCAGTATTACCTGGCAGAGACAGAATTCAAATGCGGACTTTTATGGCCCTGAAAGGTGTACTTTTTGAGAACACCATATTGGGAAGAAAACTCTGTCCTAATCAGGGTGAGAATTACTCTGCAGTGAATCAGACCTCAGAGGGGAGCCTAAGAAAATTACCGCAGCAGCCCAGACAGACACATCTGAAGGTGGCTTTCACTTTCCCTAATGTTTCCAAGTGTGTCACCCCTGGGATAACTCTCACTGGTCCTGGAGACAGTCCCTCCTCTCAGAATTCAAGTTCAGTCCTAATTTTGGAGCCTGTTTTTCTGTCCTGTGGGTCAGAAGCCAGAGCTCCCGAGGGTGCCCCGCGCATTCTCATCAAGGCAGCTCTGTGCCCCCCCCCCCCCCCCCCCCCCGGGCGGCGGGGGGCGGGGCCGCCCGGGGGGGGGCGGGAGGGGGGGGCGCGGGGGGCCGCCCCGCGGGGGGGGGGCGGGGGGGGGGGGCGGGGGGGG